>WNLI01166436.1:0-14481 GCA_025802215.1 Wirenia argentea | reverse complement strand
TGCTATGTACATTGTACAATGCAAATAAATTTACTTTATACCCTATTGTCAAAATCTCAAAGGTCAAGGTCATTTCTACTAAAAACTAGGTCAACATTATTATTTTCTTTAAAAAATTGTTTTCTTTGGAACTACTTGCATCTATACATCACTACTTACCACATATGATGTATGAAACATGCATATTCAAGTGTGGTCTAAAGTACCTCCCCCAGGTGAGCGTCTTGAGGTCCTTGACCTCTTGTTTACTCAAGTGGCGAATTTTGTGATTGATTTGCCTCCTATTGCGAGTATTTTATCAAATAATTAACATATTTATTACCAGTTATTTCACCCCCCGAACTCATTACACATACCAAATAATACAAATTTACCGCTCTTGTAGGGAAACTACCTTTCGTTCTGTGTTAGCCAAAAACTATGTACACATATTCACTGGAATGACAACCTGTGTCGCTATATATAAAATTAATTTTATTATAAAGATTAGATACATATTTGTGAAACAGTCTCTATGTAAAACATGATAAAAGCGACTTGACTTATCAACCTTGATCGCCGTTAATTGCTCAGGCTATGGTAGAGGAATGTTCACAGCCAGTATGTTCAGTAATCAGTTGACAGTGCAGTGGCAGCATCAACAGAAAATAAAACGCACTTGTGAATCTCTCATTTTACAATACGTGACTACTACAGGGAAGACTGTAATTGCGTGCCACCGTACCATTTCCAATATCGCACAGCCTTACTCCCCTAACTAAACCCCCAACGCATGCTTACTTCATCTAATGCACAGTCGGTACCCACTCAATCAGCTGGCTCAACAATGCCTTGCCTAAGAACACAACAGAGAACACAACAAATACAGATCTATGTCTTTACAGGGTGACTGAGTGGCCATGTGTGTGACCCAGTGTGTATGTGTGTGACCCAGTTTGACCCCATATTTCACTCTCTGCGTGTTTACACTCTACATGGTGACCGAGTTGGCATATGCGTGACCCAGTTCGACCCCAAGTCTCTGGAGCGTGGTCTAGTTTGTATGTGTGACCCAGTTTGTAGGCATTGACCCAGTTTGTCCCCATATTTCACTCGCCGTGTTTTACACTCTACAGGGTGACCGAGTGGGCATATGTGTGACCCAGTTCGACCCCAAGTCTCTGGAGCGTGGCCTAGTTTGTATGTGTGACCCAGTTTATATGTGTTGACCCAGTTTGACCCCATATTTCACTCCCTATGTGTTTACACTCTACAGGGTGACCGAGTGGGCATATGTGTGACCCAGTTTGACCCCAAGTCTCTGGAGCGTGCCCTAATTTGCATGTCTGACCCAGTTTGACCCCATATTTCACTGTGTGTCTCTACAGGGTGACCGAGTGGGCATATGCGTAACCCAATTCGACCCCAAATCTCTGGAACGTGGCCTAGTTTGTGAGCCCGGTGCCTTACCTACCATCACTATGGCGATCATATCTTTACGGAAAATCCCCTACTATAAAGGACGAGTCAGCACAAAAGCAAAGTTCCACGTAACAATCGGACACGATACCGTTATGGCGAAATTAACTGTGTTTAGTTGTGATAGCGGAGTAACTCAAAATAATCAAACTTTCGAGAATATCATAAACGATAGATTCAGTTTTGATCGTGAGTATGAATATTGTGATGAATTAGTGGATTTGACAGGAAAGCATACAGAATTAAATGACCGGACCATATTTTACGCGTTACTGGATTTGGAAAGACCTGTCACATGTCCAAAATCTAGTCTAGTTATTGGTTCTAAGTTAGATACAGATATCCATTCAAACACTTGTCGTATTGCGTTTCACGGTCGTTTGCTAGAGGTTATGACGTCTGTTGATAATACGGCCGAAATTTTACCGAAAGTTCGTGTTTATAAAACGAAAACGAAAGAAGGTGTTGTAGAGAGAGTGAATGATAATGAAACCGTCATCGTGAAGGATTTGTTTATGAAAGAAAGTAACATTGACGTGTTTGTTGGGTTACGTGTGACGTTATCTAGTGGTGAAAGGGGTGTAATCCAGGGCACGTTCGGCAAAAGTGGCAAAATCAACGTCCGTATACCAGGTACGCATGTAGAAATAGTTACTGCGATGTTATCTAGTGGTCAAAGGGGAGTAATCCAGGGCACGTTCGGCAAAAGTGGAAAAATCAACGTCCGTATACCAGGTGGGCATTTACTGTAGTAACATTGATAGGTTTGTTGGTCTACATGTGACGTTGTCTAGTGGTGAAAGGGGTGTAATCCAGGGCACGTTCGGCAAAAGTCGCAAAATCAACGTCTGTATACCAGGTAGCCTACGCATTTAGAAATAGCGTAAATGTAATACATCTATTGATTGATGACGACATTAAAAGTCAAGTAGGTGCTGGGATGACTTGTAAAAAGACGTCTAGAAAACGAATTTTGCAGTCTATAAACCTGCATGGCATCTATATATATTATTTTGCATATAGCATGACTGACTTACATGCCACGGGATTGTAAACCAAAGCTGTACAATTAATTTGATTTCAATATTTGTAGGCATATAACGAAAAAATCCTATCATTTTTTGGATGTAACCAGGAAAAAAGGCGCGATTCTTCAACTTAAAAAATTTGGTAATCACCTAGGCCTACTTACCAATCAATGCCGGCAGAAAAATCGACGCTGAATGTAAAGACGTTCTTGTTTCATAAAATGTCAGTTGCATAGAAAACATTTTTTTTTTAAATTGATTGCTCAAACAAATCGATAACTATTAAACGTGCAACTAAAATATTGCTGTACGCTAGATTGAAGTGAAAAATATTTTTCTCTAAGTACATGCACAATATGAACGTGCCAGGTTTCTAGACAGCATAATTGACGCGGCGATCTGTTTTGGGGGTTTAAGCCTTGGTCACACCAAAAATTGGTGTGGCATTTTTCTCTTGGGCAAGGAACTTACCCCTGATTGCATCCAATAATTCAGTGGCTAAATTGAGTATCTGGGGACTGGGTAGTGGGTATAGCTTTCGTCTACTGACTGCTCTCTGTCTTCAAGTCATGGAAGGATTGATTGAAATATTCTGCTCACGACTGGTGGTTTTCTCCGGTTTCTTGACCATGATACCATCTTTCGTACACTTCAGTAACAATCACGCATATGCAGCGTGGGATCGAATCCCGATCGCTCCTAAAAATTAAATTGTGTATGCCATAGTAGTTTTTTCTTTGCCTCCTCCAAAAATAGAAGAATTTATATACGTTTACAACTGATTTCAGATGGGGTGGCTGAGTCTACAAAAGCTCAGTATGCGAACGTTGGTAAGAAGAAGGCCAAATCCAAGCCTGAACCAATGGAAACCACCGATACAGACAGCCACACAGTACTGGAACCAATCAGAGTGCTTCTTACATTCAAACGCTATATTTATGACACCGCGAAAAAGATTGTACAAACATGACCAACAAACATGATCAAACATGACCAACACTAGAAAAATTCTGATATACAAGTTATGCACAGAAACACAATCACCTACAGGTATGATGGCCATACACGTCGACATGAAAACACAACTTGTGTCTAAACATGTTAGTTTCCTCCAATGCACCTTTAGCTTTTACATTTTTGACCCTGGACGGAATTATCCCGGTCGGAACATTTTACAAGGCTACTTTTTTATCTCAGTTTAGCACAAAAACCTCACAGTGGCAAGTAAATCTAAGTGCTAAAACAACATACCTCGTACGCGTCAATAATTCGCTCACGGGCATGGCACCAGGCAATAGAGTAGTAAAGTGATGACGACATCTTCATGGTAACTGGTTCTACACAAGTTGTAAATCAAAATGTGTTGTAACGTCGCTGTGGATTGGTCAATCTCCGATGGGCGGGAAATTTAAATTTCCAAACGCGACAAGCTATGGTAATTGTGAGGAGTGGCTTCACTGGCTTGGTTTGTTTAGAAGCAGTTGCCATTGAACTAACGTATGACTTTATTAGTACTGTATTGTGAGGTTATTTGACACAAGAAAAAGCGTGCTGTGTCTGGCCATGTCTAAAATGTTCCTATATTATTTGATTTCAGCCAAAAATGTTATTTGATTTCAGCCAATTATTATCATTCAATAACCTAAAATACTATTAGACTAAATATATAGCAAATAAAAGTAACTGATTATAATGTACTTGTGAATATTCTTTATTTATATTTGAATAATTATAATAATTTGGTTTAAAACAGAAATAAACAACATAAAATTTGATAAAAATAATCCATTATGAACATAAATAATTACAACTACACATCATGGAACATAAATACTTACGAGTACAACTACATAAAAGACAGTGCTTTTACACATCAATTTTTTTCGATCATGAAGTAGTAGATGTACATGTATGATACATAATTAATTTATAATAAATTATACATGTTAAATATATAAATATTATTTTGAGTGTAAATAGGCTAGTGAGCTCATAATTATACACTTGGAAAAAGTTAGGGAACACCCCATTTTTTAAAATAATAATTTAGGCATATGGGCATATTTCATAAAATATAATAGATTTTATTCAAATCCAACTGTATGTGTTGTAAGGATACCCTAATAAATAGTGTTTTCCTGCGGCACGCAGTGGAGCACGGAAAACATTGTTTGTATGGCACGAATGTATACAAACTGATCTATGATATAGTGAGCGCTTGGGGTAGCGCTCAAGTTGTATTGGGACAATACGGCGGGAGAATTGAAAGGTGTTTCATTCTAGGCTGCGTTGCCGTGTAGTTCAGACGTGCTGTTCATTTTGACTTTATTAATTATTTTTTTGTGGTTTTATTTTTGGCATAGCCTATTAATGTAGCCTATATAGTTAGGTTCAGGCTATCTGTGTACTGTAGTATATCCCTATAGTATTAAGTATATGCTACAGTTGAAGGCAGGAGTATGGTCTAGCTGGAAATATTACTGTTTGCTGTCTTTAGACGTTATGAATTTTTTGGAGTAGTAGGCTAGGCTAATAAATTTTCTATAGACATTTTGACAATCGGATCTTATGTGGTCGGTTTGGAGAATTAAATCACAGTTTCTACTTATCACTGTGTGACGCCGGGAAGTGACGTGACGTGTCGACACTGGAGGGTGTGTGTGACGTCGGAACGGTGTGTCCTGTAGGCCTACTGGAAGGTGGTGTGACGTCAGGGCGGTGTGTGTGTGTGACGCCGGGGCGGTGCGTCAGGTGCTCGAAGGCGTGTGTGACGTGACGCCGGGAGACGGTGTGTGTCGAACGCAAACGGAGGGTATGGTATCTGGAGCCTCCCAAGTTAAATGAGATAAGTATTTTAAATTACTTAATGTATAGCTGTGCCTTAAGTAGGCCAGGTATTATGGCCAATAGTGTCATATATATCTGTGTCTTAAGTAGGCATGGTGTTATGGCCGACAGTGCCATGTTTATGGCCTATAGTGCCAGGTTTATGGCTTATAGTGCCGGGTGTATGGCCAATAGTGCCATGTTTATGGCCGATAGTGCCATGTTTTTGGCCGATAGTGCCATGTTTTTTGGCCGATAGTGCCAGGTTTATGGCGGATAGTGCCATGTTTTTGGCCGATAGTGCCAGGTTTATGGCTGATAGTGCCATGTTTATGGCTGATAGTGCCATGTTTTTGGCTGATAGTGCCAGGTTTATGACCAATAGTGCCATGTTTATGGCGGGTAGTGCCATGTTTATGGCCGATAGTGCCAGTTTTTTTTGGCCGATAATGCCATGTTTTATGGCTGATAGTGCCAGGTTTTATGGCTGATAGTGCCATGTTTATGGCGGATAGTGCTATGTTTATGGCGGATAGTAACATGTTTATGGCCGATAGTGCCATGTTTATGGCGGATAGTGCCATGTTTATGGGCGATAGTGCTATTTTTTAGTCGATAGTCACATGTTTTATGTGCTTAAAGTAGGCCAGATGATATGGTTAATTATAGTGCCATGTTTCATACTGTATATAGTGCCAATTTTTTATGGACGATAGTGCCATGTTTATGGCAAATAGTGTCAGTTTTTATGGCCGATAGTGCCATGTTTTTTATGGCCGATAGTGCCAGGTTTTATGGTTGGTAGTGCCAGGTTTTATGGCAGACATTGCAATGTTTTGTATGGTCGATAGTGCCAGGTTTTATGGTCGATAGTGCCAGGTTTTATGGTCGATAGTGCCATGTTTATGTCAGATAGTGTCATGTTTATGTCAGATAGTGTTAGTTTGTATGGCCGATAGTGCCATGTTTTATGGCCGATATTGCCAGGTTTTATGGCCGGTAGTGCCAAGTTTATAGCCGATGGTGGCAGTTTTTATAAGGCTGCTAGTGACAGGTATTGTGGCTGCTAGCGACAGGTTTTATGGCCGATAGTGTCAGGTTTATGGCAGATAGTGCCATGTTTTATGGCCGATAGTGCCATGTTTTATGGCCGATAATGCCAGGTTTTATGGCCGATAGTGTCATGTTTATGGAAGATAGTGCCATGTGTTATGGCCGATAGTGCCAGGTTTTATGGCCGATAGTGCCAGGTTTTATGGCCGATAGTGCCGGGGTTTATGGCCGATAGTGCCAGTTTTTATGGCTGATAGTCCCATGTTTTATGTGCTTAAAGTAGCCCAGATGTTTTGGTAAATACTTAATAGTGCCATGTTTCATGGTGTCTGAAGTATGTCAGTTATTATGGCGAATAGTGCTATATTTATTTATGTATGCCAGGTGTTATGGCCGAAGAGCCATGTTTTGCTGTGCTTTATTAAAAGTAGGCCAGACATTATGACCAGTTTAAGTTTATGGACAAGAATTCCTTGTTTTTTCTGTTCATATAACATAATACCAGTGTTAACGGCCTATAGTGTCATGCTAAATTCCCCAAATTAGGCCAAATTATTTTGGTTTTAGTGTCATGTTTTTCTGTGCCCAAAGTAGATCAGAGATTTTCTGTGCCTTCATTAGGCCAGGTTTGTTTTCATGTTTATTATTCTGGCTAATGGTGTAGCCTACTGGATGTCATATACTGTATGTATAGGACATGGTTTATGGTGTACACATACGACCTAGGGCATGCGTTTATAAGCATATATTATGTAAGCTAGGGTTTAGGTTGATTTTTTTTGCGCTTAAATTACACACATCTTATTTGTTTTGAGAACAATGAACAAATCATTACTGATATTACATTGTGATCAGGTGCCATCAGGCGTGATCATGTGATCAATGTTGTGATTATTATATGTCACATTAAGTGTGATTTAACGTCATCGGATGTGATCGAGCTTATCACATGGGACATACATGTGTGATAAACATAGGACACGTCGTGTGATCATGTATTTACATATGTGATTCGGTATGTATAGTAATGTGATCAGGCGTGACCTGATGTGATCTGATGTGATCAGATATGATATGTGATCACGTGTGATCTGGTGTGATCAGGTGTGATTTGATGTGATCAGGTGTGATCCGATGTGACCTGATGTGATCAGATGTGACCATGTGTGATTGGTTGTGATCAATGGTCGTGGATGTTATTATGTGTGATTAAGTGTGATCCACAGCTATTACAGCAGCTTCTTCGTAATTTTTGTATTAGTTGCAAAACACATAGACTGAGAACATGGTTAACATGCTCGTGTGTGTGGTCAGTTGTGATCTGACGTGTTTGCGTGACGAGGTGTGTTCTGATGAGTTTCGATGTGATCGGTGCCCTATGTATTATGTGCATGTGATTTAGAACGAGCATTTTACATTAAATGTTTTTAAATACATATTTTAAATGCATATATAAATTTTCACATTTGATTTGTGGGTTATGATTATACGTACATGCAGTTACATTTCAGATTAATTGTGATGCATAGACTATACACTGAAGTGGAAGTTACTACAACATGTAGCAGCCATGTCTCGTAGCATGTGTTGGTTATTCAGATCACAGGTATGCAGTTTCGTATACCTGTATATGATGGTTGTGTTTTGTCTAATCATTATCACGTTCCCGTGTTTCAGAAATTCGTAAGGTTCCGTTACGCTAAGATATACCGGAAATGCGAGTTTTCTTATGTTTTTGGCAACTGGATGTCCATGTATATATGCCGAAATGCACGGATGATATGTATAGTCATGATGGATAGGCCTATATATAGCCTATGATGAGGGAGTCATGTCCGGCGAAGTCTAATACGAATGTATACTTATATAATATGTTCGCAGTGAGACTGATGTTCCTCGAATATTGCCAATGATCAATGGTCCAGATTAGAGTTTTATCTGGGACAAGATCACCAGTGATGTTGTGGTGCATGTTGATCTAGCATGAAATAACCTTTTTTCAGGAGCGGAAGTACCGTACATGGTTAATGGTTATGTCCTTGTAGTCATGGGAGATAATCCAATAGGTAATATATTTTAATTATATCATGTGTTCTCTGCAGGAATGAAAGTACGAAAAGGCGCACGACCCAACATACAGTATGATACTACGGAGAGGGGCAACCTATGCCAGTAAACAGCGAGACGTGGTGCCATTGCTCACGAGACTCATGGACACTCACATCTGTGCTCAACCCTCTGACTCTTTAAAAACTTTGCAGTGACTGTCGCGAGTGGCTTTCTTTAACCATTCTAGGTACGATACGGCTGTGTAGGCGGCAGTCATATCTATACGATGGTGTTTGTGTTGGTGTATCGTATGAGTATAGATAGTTTGTGTACAGTGTAGGATAAACACGCCATTTGTGTTTCAATTTCCTAAAGTTATTATCGTTCAGTATGGGTGTACTGTATGTATATGTGGACTATATTTATATACTTGTCAAAATAGTGTACATAATTTAGTGTGGATGTCATGTAGTTTTGATTTATATTAACTCATAATAAAAACAGACCTTATTATAACAGAGTAGGGTAATTTAAAATATATGACATCATACCAACACACTGTGTAAGTTTTAGAATACAATCAAAGCTTTTACATTACAACACACCCATCCACCATCTCCCCATACACATATCCACAATAGATCATGGTTCACACACAATATGCATCCACCATGCAGCGCATCACCCATCCACCTGAGCCATATGGATGAGTGTTGAGGTGGTCTATGGTTGGTGAGTGTGGCAGTGGACCGTGGTGGAATGTGGATGTATATGTGTACAAAAACTGTATATATCGTCTGTGGTGGATGCGTGGCGTGGTTGATCATGGTTGTGGGTAGAACATGTGGATCGGTATAAATTATATGCGTGGCTTGGCAGTGGCCAAGGGGAGGGTGTGAACTGTGAAGGGGAGAGGGGCCATGCTGTCCTACATTGTAGCTATATATATGGACTATGTTATAAAATTGGGGTCTGTTTTTTACCTGTATATTTACGTTATATCAACTATATATTATTGCGGATGTCTCACCTTTTAGTTTCATGTACTAGTATAGGCAATTGCTGAGCATACACAAGGCCGCACTATAGGCCTACGAAAATTCAAGACTGTTAAAAGCATTACGGAAATTAGAGCAGGGAAGACTGGGATACTTTGAAATCCTGAATATTTAGGTATACGAACATTTTCTGTATATCCATGCATGAACTACACTAGCTATATAATTGTAAGCTTTTTATATTAAATTCTGTGCAAATATCATCAATGTGTTTTAGTATAAAAGACATTAGTCACATAACCATAACGTGGTGTTAAGGTTGTAGCGGCCATATTGGATGCTATAGAGAATTTTGACTCCATTTAAATGTGTTCATAGAAACATAATTCTGATATTTCCTTCAAACAAACCAGAATCTGACTTTCAACTTAGATGGTAGGGCCTACGTATGCAATGGGCTAGCCAAAGTAGTCAGACTGTAGTCATGGTCTGTAGACATCTGTTGATTAGCAAGATGGCGTATTATTTCGTCATAATCCTCAATGATGGGATATTAAAACGTTATTTTCGTCCGAAAGCTACAACATTGACATTGCCACCTTACATTTCTCAACTCCACGAACGAAAGGCTTTCAGAAAAATATTGAAATAGTGTGCCCCTATTCGTTGTTACTAATCAAGAGATACAGGAGATGTGAGGATAGACTATGATTCGACCCATACGAATTTACTTTGACAAATTTACGCTGATTTTTATAGTGCAGATAGAACCAGACTGATTTTCAAAAAACATACAGTAACATAAAATGCAGTTTTGATAATAAAGTAGGGTGTTTACCCAAACAATTTCATTAACATATCTTTCAAATTCTGGTTACATAAGGACGATAACCATTCACCATTCCCTTTTGGGGGCATTTCTACCTGCACCATACAACGCCTCCACTAAATGGACGAAATACACCCAGTCTTCCCTACTAAAGTAACAGTAAAAACTCCTTAAACATACTGATAAAAATTAATACAATACTAATAATTATTCAAATTACCATAGTTATTATATCTTTTACATAATTATGAGACCTACGCACATTGCAACTTTTTAAACACGAGATTAGCATAATATTAGTATCCAGTCTGTATGATGCAAACTACGTATAACAAACTAACTAAACTACAATTTAAAACTAAAACTAATTTAACATTCTAAAACTAATTTAACATTCTCACCTAAACCATCTAACACAAAGTAGACCTAAGCTATTTCCTAAATATTACAAGCACAATAATTCATTAAAATGCACTTTTAAACAACCATAATTTACAGTAGGCCTACCTAAACTGACTGACCTATCTAAACTGACATAAACGTTGACTGGCAAACATTGTTCTGTTTACGCTGCATATTTATCGACTCTTGCTTTTATGTTCATAGAGCCATACATGGATATAATATATTATGGAGAATCGGGTTTATCTATCGACTAGGGTTTGTGTATAGGTGAGGGACAGGGGTGGCGTCAGGAATTTCTTCCGGGGGTGGGTGAAGAGGTGGAATGCGGGAATGTACGGTATAAGTGGCGCATCTATAGAGGTGATGCTGGAAATTTACTCCAAGGCGTCATGAAAAGTGAGACCACGTTCATTGATCGAGTTATCTTGGTCATTGGAACCATTATGAAAACATCCCGCCCACTAGGAGGCTGCCATTATTTAGTGAAACCAACTCAATAGTTTTGAGAAGATCGTGGAAGAAGGTGGCTTGAAATGGGATTCAGTTAGTGTTAGCCGTGCGCTTAGAACAAGAGGTTACGTTAGCAATCAGATTAGTTTAGTTTATAAAAAAAAATGCGTCACGACAGTCAGTAGATCATGTCACGACACTCTGTAGCCTAGGCTACGTCACGACACTCGGTGCGTCCTGACACTTGGTATGTGATAACACTCAATGCGTCTCGCGACACTCGGTGCGTCACGACACCCAGTGAGTCACGACACTCATTGCGTCATGGAAATAAGTGTGCCACGACACCCATTGCGTCACGAAGTTATGTGCGTCACGACATTCATTGCGTCACGACAATCGATGCGCCCGGGACCCGATACCTCTACCGATACCAAGAGCGCTAGGACACCGATATTACGGGATTTGTGCGCACGCAGTATACAAAATAGTCCGAGTAAGTAGGCCTATGTATGAGAGGGGCGACCGCTCGACCTCCCCCTAGACTAGTAGAGCTGCTCCTGTAGGCAGCGGCACATCATTCTATTAATGACACACAAAATCAATAAGACGCTAAGGTCGAATAGACTATGTTAATTGTAATGGCCATTAGCGCTTCCACGTTCTAATGATAGAGTACTTAAGGGCAGTGGGGCATGGGATATATCTGTGCCATTTGATTTCGAAATGAAATTCAAATGATCTAGATGCCAAATATAGGCACTGAAGTTCAATACAATGTACTTATATTGCAACATATTGAAATCATAAAACACCTTGAAATGGTGTAGGAATAAATTAGACACAATGAAAATACGTTGTATACCCTGGACACTAGTGGTGGTGTTGGATATATTATCATGATATCCAAACGATTCTAGAATGTGCGAAAAAAAATAACAGTGTGGTTGTTTTTGTTGTGAACATCACTTACGGTACTTTTACACCCATGTTGATGGAAATGGGCATGTTGCCGCCGAAATGGCTCGTGACCTAATTGCAATCGCGTATTGATTTTGCTTTGATGTAGCTGATACAATACAACATACACATTACGGAACCCCTTCATCATAACACTGCCACATACTTGTGATTATTATTATGGAACGATATTAAATATTGAAGAACATTTTTCGCTGCAAGCATTTCGCATTCATCGCTCAAATGAATGTTGACTGAAAGTCGATACAATAATATACTGAGGGGCGAGGGCTCACTTGACTTCGAAGTTCAACTCGAAATTATATTGTCGGCTTACTTGACACGAATCAGTGAAAGATAGAGAGATTCGATCAATAGTGTTTTGGTCCCGCGTGGAAATATATTATTGACGTTTGAATAACAGTTACAGGTCATTGACATTCGCGCTTAAATGCACCTTTAAAGGTACAGTGCCATCTTATAACACAATGCAGTGACCCATAATAGTCCATACACACTCCTATCCCACCTGAAGTGGTGTAGGGGCATAACTTATGCACCCATCGCATATTACAATATTGTTACTTAATTGCATTTAATTATTTTTAAAGTCAGGGTAGGCCAGTACTGTAGCCTACCTTCAGAGTACCCATAGCACTCTATGCATAGAGCCCAACAATTATTATAAAATAGACAAATACAGTTCAGTCTGTGCTCTTGTAGGAAGAACCCGCACCGATCCGCGTTTAAAAAAAGATAGAGTAACCCCCCTTCCCAAAGGAACATCTTTCGCTGATCAAAAGCATGCAATATATTATTTGTGTGGTTTAACCTAATTTCCAACATCAAACTAAGTCTTGGTCGACCTGCAATTTTTTTCGTAAACTATTATCATCCCTACATCCAATGGCATAAAATAAGGCATGGCTATTACTGTATGTGCCACCCTGTATGATTGTCACATCGTGCGTTAATTAAACGTTCATATTTATGCGCTGAGCAGCTATCAACTTATAATGCTCATCAATCAGATTTGCAGGTTGATTGTGGGGTTGCCATGGAAACCGACAGCAGTTGTAATTATTTATTTATAAGCCTAATGCGATTCCTGTGTTGACTTAATAGGCACACGCATAGAGAGGGGAGTGTCACGCCTATGTTGTGTGTATCGTGTCACTCGTGTGTATCTCAGTCAGCACTCGGCAGTCATTGCGTCGTCTCGCTTTCTACATTGGGGTGGACTCCGTTAGACCATAATATTATCTTCTCTTTGATATTATATATAGCTAGGCACCACGAGGATGCTCAATAATTTGGAGAGAAGAGGGACATGTACCTTGAGTTTTAATTCCGGATCACATGTATAATGGTGATTTGACTTTGGAGATCCTCCCAATTCTGGGTACAGGACAGGTCGGTTGGGATTGTGTGGGTGGGTCACAGCAATTGCATTTTTAAAAGATATGGATTGTCGTAGTCTATATCGTTGATGGATCACATGGGTAAATTTTGGGCGGGTAGCTCAGTCGGGAGTGCGTCTGCCTTGTAACCAGAAAGTTGCGTTTTCGAACCACGCCGATCTGTGTGGTTGTGGGTTCAATGCCCAAGCTGAACTATATCTGCGTGTCCTTGGGGAAGGCAGCATAACCATAGACAGGACGGTCAACAGTAAACTGTTAGTTGACTTGACTTTACGTTTTCGAGAGCAGCGCGCTAGCCACTGAGTCTCACTCGAAGTCGACGCGAAAATAGAGATACAATGCACTTTTGTGCTGCGGTTGCTGCTGAGGTTGTATCGATCTTTTCAGAGTCGTGTTATATCATACACGCTCGTGGGTCCCTGTGTACCACACAAGTCATGTCAATACAATGATGCCGGCGTGTAGTTTTGTGTGTTTATCAATAATATTATAATCACATATAGTACTGTATAGTGTATATTATGTTGTGTATAGTTTATCGTGATAGGTAATGTGATAGTAAGTAAGTAAGTAAGTAAGTATTAGGTTTATAACCACCCCCATCAAGTATCAACATTCAATGTACGCTCTCAGTTGCTTTTCATCACAAAATTGTGCATGTTACATGTACCAGTATTAACACTACCGAATGTGATTACTATAAAAGCGAATCCATTGGCACATCAAACCACATAGCCCAATATACAATGAAACATTGATACAAAGATAAAACACTGGAACTAAAAATTTACATAAAAATTACGCTTAGATGTAGGGATAATATTATGTAAAATTATGAAAAAACAACGTATAACAACGTAAAAACAACGTGCTATGGCTATAATATTAGTATTATTATAACAATGTGTATTATTAACTACCGTATCGTCATCATCATCATTAACCTGTTGGAGAACCGAAGGCTCTCATCGGGCCATATACCGCCAATTAGCCCGGTCAGGGGC
>WNLI01166326.1:0-14485 GCA_025802215.1 Wirenia argentea | reverse complement strand
ATGATGAATTAATCGTATCATCTCCAAGCGAAGCAGCAACACCGAGCAAAACCATAATATGCACCAACTTTTTATGTCCCATCATTATAAAATTTCAAAATGGCGGTTTAGGATTTGAAAGTGACTGTTTATTGTGATGCACTGGACATACCATAGATGTATAAGTCTCACGAATAGGCTTATTTGTCTATGCTAGTTGTCCTAAACAAGATGCAAATATACTGTTTGGGTTGACTGCCACTTTAACCTAGCAGAAGAAACCAAACTGTATAATACTTATCAATATATGAAACTTCAAAGAACATACCAGTTTATGTTGCGAAATCCGAAATGTTTATTTTGAGTACAGTACTGAAATATTTTACATTAGATTTTTATAAACTATTATTACAATAAAAATAATAAGATTAAAAAATATCGTTGATTGGTTACAGATATTACAATATCGAATAATTAATAATTTTGTGATCAAATATTAAGCTTATACATTTACCTAAAAAAACCGTTTAAAACAAAAAAAAACATGTTTAAAATATGTTTTTTGTTTTTTTCATTAAAAACATGTTTTTTAACAACCCTGCTCACCTCGCCTGTATAGCTATCCACCGATCCCTTTGGCGCGCAATATCCCAACTGTTTTGATCTGGTATGTCAAGTGTCGTATCGTTTATTGTATGTTTGTGTTTGTTTAATACATGTGTGTTTTTGTCTTCCGCATGGTCTTTTGTGTGGATTTAGTGTTTCTATTGATCAGTGCTTGTTTTGCTGGTGTATCATCGTCTAGTCAGATTAAATGTCCCACCCACTTAATATGTCTTCTTTGTTTAATAATTACATTTGCCCATGGAGTTTGTTTTGTCATAAAGATCTTTATTGCTCATTTTTGATGGCCATTTTATGTTGATGTAGCTTCGGAGTAGTCTACGGTGGAAACTGTTTATTTGGCCCTCTATTGTTTTTGTTACTGTCCAAAGTTCGGAGTTATAGAGAAATACAGAGCCAACAAAAGCGTTGAAGATACTAAGCTTCGTTTTTTAGTGATATGTGTTTGCTATTAAATGCATTTTGGAAAGTGTTGCACGTTGCTATGGCTAGTGTTTTTTCTGTTTTATGTCATTTTCTGTGTTTAATAAAGTGCCTAGGTATTTACATTTTTTCCAAGTGTCGTTGTTTGAATTTACTTTTGTATGGTATGGGTTTTAGTTTTATGTTGGTTTATTTTTAGATTTCGTGATGTTAGTTTATCTGGGATTACTTTCTTAAGTTAACTTATGTACTTTGGATTGTTTGTGATGTATGTTATGTCGTCTGCGTATTTGGGTTCAATGAGTATATCTGTTGTTGCTGTGTATGTGTGTTCAGTTAGGTGTTGAGGAATGGTATTTATCTGTTCTTCTGGGTCTATAGAGTCATCTAGTGATATCGCGTATCCGTGTTCTTCAGAAATTTGTGTTGTTGTATGCTCTTTAGCTTTTAATGCATTCGCTAAGTATAGTATGAAAAGTATTGGGCTCAAGCAGTCGCCCTGGGGTACTCCAACGTTGGTTGAAAATTCCCGACTATGTTTTCCTTCAACGTTGACCTTTACTTTGAGGTTTTGGAGGAGGATTGAGATTAGATAGATTTCATCTACATGGAGTATTTGTTTGAGGTCATTCATGAGAGTGAATCTATTGACCGTGTCGAAAGCTTTCGACATATCGAGTAACATAATGTATGTCTCGTAGTCTGCTGATGCTATGGCTTTTTCTGCCAGTATCTTACATGTGAAGACTTGCTCGGTTGTACTCCTACCTGGTTGGTAGGCTGCTTGATTTTTTGGGACATGTTTGATGATGTCGTTGTATGTGCGGTTTAGGATGCACACTGCTAGTATTTTCCTGATTATGGTAAGAAGCATAATCGGTCTGATATTTCCCAGGGGACCTTTTCGTTTGTTTGGTTTCTGGAGAGGTGTGAGCAGACCTCTTTGGATATCAGCTGGGAATATACCCGTTTTTGTGATGTCGTTTAGGATATCAGTTATTTCCTGTTTGACTTCGTTTGGTCCATATTTAACTAGTTCTACTTGAATGTCGTCTATCCCGGGAGTTTTATTGTTATTTAGGGATTTTATGGCCTTTTCGATTTCTTCTAATGTGAAGGGTTTGGACATAGTGTGTTTTTCTGGAATGTTTAGATTAGTTAGGTTTATGTCGTTGAACATGTTTTCAAAATGATTTGCTATAACTTCAGTTTGTGCCTCTGGCTCTATTATTGTTTCATTTTCTGAATTATGTATAATTAGTTTTTCTTTTGGTTTGGTTCTTTTTATTGCTTTTATTGCTTTATAGTAGCGTGTAGAATCATCTTTTAATTTTTCGATTTCTAAACACATTTGATCTAGTTTTGTTTCTTCTGTTTTTTTCATGTGACTGTGTAGTTCATTGATTATTTTGTTTCTCTCTGTTCTTAATTGATCTGTTTTTTCTAGGTTAGTTGTTTGTGCAATTTTCTTTTGTATTTGTTTCTGAGATTTTGATAGCGCCTCTACTTTAGGGTCATTAGGTTTTTTGGTATTTTTAACATATCCTAATGTTTGTTCTGCAGACTCTTTTATAGTGGTTTTTAGTGTTTCCCATCTTTCTTCGCTATTTTTGTTTTCTAATTGTTTGTTTTTTAGTGATTCTGTGACATTTTCTTTGTATTTGTTCCTAAGGTCTATGTTTGTGAGGTTTTGGATGTTTATTTTTTGGTTAGGTTTACTAGTTTTTTTGAATACTTTTTTCCAGTTTAATGTCATGGTTGTGATTACTAATCTATGATCACTATGTGTGTCCATCCCTGCGTATGACCTAGCGTCTTTTGTGATTGTTTTGTAGTTACTTTTTGTTAGGATGAAATCTATCTGATTTCTAATGGGGTTCCTTCTGGGTTGCCCATTGTACGATTTTTTGTTTTTGTGGGTTGTCTCCCATGTAGTGACATGTGCTAGTTTGTGCTTGAACTGCGTGTTTGTGACGATAAGGTCATGTTTTTGAGCCGTTTCTATTAGTCGAGTGCCATTGTCATTTTCGTCGCCCTTTCCATACGGTCCGACAATATTTGGATGCATTTTGTGCGCAGAGCCAATTTTGGCATTGAAATCGCCGGCTACGATTACCATATGATGGTTTGGAATTGATTGTAGGTAGTCCTCTAAGTTTTCATAGAAGGAGTCTCTGAGCGAGTTGTCCTTTGTGCTGACGTCTAGAGTGGGTGCGTATGCACATATGAATGTTAGGGCTCTATTTCCTACTTTTGTTTTGGCTGCAATTATCTGATGGCTAATTACATCATATTTGCATGATAGGTCTGTCACTATACCTACGCCATGGTTGGAGTTGTTCTCTTTTCCATGATAGAAGAGTGTGAGGTTATTTTTTGAACCTTTTAAATTTATTGATCCAGTGCCCTTTATGTGGGTTTCCTGGATGGCTAATAGATTTAGCTGATAGGTGTCATAGTCTTTGGCTATGTCAGGTAGTTTTAGACTTTCTTCCCTGCACCCCTGTACGTTAAATGTCCCGAATTTGATTGTCTGTGGCATGTTTATGTTTTTTGTGTACCACGGAGTTATGTAACTTTTGTCTGTTTTGGTATTTTTTGACGTTTTGTGTAAGTGTGATTGTGTCTTTTGCAGGTGTACGTACGTGCGTTATTGTGCTGGATCTCGACGAGTTGGTTTCATGCGGCTTCAGGTAGTAGCTTCAAATTGAAGTGAGATTTTTTAGCTGTAGACTGCAAGCAGTCAGTGGGTTGCAAGCGCCACTTCTTAGTATTTCCATTACTAAGATATTATAAACTGTATTTACTGTGATATCATTAACCTAAATGTTAACATACGCTATCCAATAATATTTAACAAAACTATTTACAATTATTTACAGCTTGTTCATTATGATACACATGGTTTGACAATCAGATATGTATTTACATTTGAGATTGTAGTAATTTACATTTTAAACTATACTTAAAACTATTTAGAGATTTACTAAGTTTTAATTCTACTTCTAGCTTGTTCCAATGTCTTACACCTATAATTGATATACAAAATGATTTTAGTACAGTCCTATGGCGTGGAATTTTAAAATTATAACGTTGACGAGTCACACTATTATTATTAATTGTGAAATATCTAGATATCCTATCTGGTAACATTCCATTGTAATTTTTATACATAAATACATTTGTTTTAAGAGATACAATATTTACAAATGTTAAAAGTTTTAGTTTACAGAAAAGCGGGCCGGTATGTGTTAATCTAGGAACATTTTCTATGGCTCTAATGGCTCTTTTCTGCATTGTAATTAGCTTGCTAATTCTAGTTGAGCATGTATTAGCCCAAATTTCACAACAATAATTTAAATATGGTAGAATTAATGAACAGTATAACGTACGTAAAGCAGACTTGTGTAATAAGTATTTTACTTTATGCAGAACTGACACATTTTTAGAAACTTTATTTTTAACATGTCGAATATGATCAGTCCATGACAGTTTGTTATCAATCATCACACCCAAAAATTTAGTTTTTGTCACTTCTTCTATTTCTGTTTCATTAATGAATATTTTTGGTTTATTAATTATTTTATTATTTGTAAATATCATGAAATTTGTTTTAGACACGTTTAAAGATAATTTGTTAACTTGGAACCAAACAGCAAGTTTATCGAGTTCAGTAGTAACAGATTTACAAAGTTCATTTATATTTGAACCGGTTTGAAAAATGTTAGTGTCGTCGGCAAACAGTATGAAGTTTGATATATTCGATATGTTACATAAATCATTTACAAAAAGAATAAATAATGCTGGGCCTAAAATTGAACCTTGCGGTACACCACATATAATATCTTTCATATCAGAGTTCACATTGTTATACATTACATATTGTTGTCTATTACATAAATAACTCTTAATCCAATTAGAGGCAATGCCCCTGATTCCATATAATTCCAATTTTTTTACAAGTATGTCGTGATTAATTGTGTCAAAAGCTTTTTTCAAATCAATGAAAACACCAACAGTAATTTTTTTATCATCAATGGCTGAAGTCAGCTCTTCTACTAAATCCATTATTGCCAAAGAGGTTGAAAGATTATTACGAAATCCATATTGTCCATTGTATAAGAGTTTATTTTTATCAACAAAATTCATTAATCTTTTGTTGAAAATTTTCTCTAATATTTTTGAAAATTGTGACAAAAGTGAAACCGGTCGGTAATTAGTAAAAAGATTCTTATCACCAGCCTTAAAAATTGTAATAACTTTGGCTATCTTCATGGCATCAGGAAATATACCGTTAATTAAGGATTGGTTACAGATATGTGACAAAGGAATAGCAATAAAATTTATACATTTTTTTACAGCACACATATCAACACCATCTTGGCCATAAGAAGTTTTAGAATTAAAATTATTAACAATATCACAAATTTCCACTTCATTTGTAGGTTCAAGAAATATAGACTTATTTGTAGAACATTTGATAAAATCAGAAAAATTCTTTTCTTTATGCTCTGGAATCTTACTAGCTAAATTAGGACCCACATTGACAAAGAAATCATTAAAACCATTAGCAATTTCAATTGGGTCAGTTAACAATTTGTCATTAGACAGAAAAGTTGATTGAACTGTAGGAAGGTTTTGATTTTTAATACAGCTGTTTAAAATTTTCCAAGTTTCTTTCATGTCATTTTTATGTTTTTCCAATAAATTTGTGTAGTGAGTTTTTTCCGCCTTTCTCAATATATATGTCAATTTGTTTTTATACTTTTTATATCGGTCTTCTGAATCAATAGTTTTTCTCTTTAAGAATAATTTATACAAATAATTTTTCTTTTTGATGGCATTACAGAGGCCTTTACTCAGCCATGGTTTGTCCTCGCGAGGAGGCTTCACCTTGACTTTGACAAGTGGACAATTTGTATTATACACAGCAGTAAATTTATCAATGAATACATTATAACAATCATTAACATCATCATTATTAATAACATCACACCAATCTATATCACTTAGGTCATTTAGGAAACAATTAAAATTTTTCAAATCACGTTTATATCTATATTGTGGAATATTCTTCATTCTATTAACTTCATAATTACAAATTTGATAAATGGGTAAATGGTCAGATATGTCGTTAATCAAAATACCACATTTAATCTTGTTATTACATTCATTTGTAAAAATGTTATCTATAAGGGTACTGGTATTTCTAGTGATACGTGTAGGTTTAGTGATAAGTGGAAACAGTCCTTTAGAATACATTATATCAACAAAATTACCAGTAGCACAATTAGTTTCACTATTTAACAAATTTATGTTAAAGTCTCCGCATATATATAATTTTTTATTATTTACAGAATTTAAGAAATTTTCAAACCTCTTATTGAATGTATCAAGTTTAGTATTAGGCGCTCTATATACACAACTTATAACGGCATTAGTGGTTGTATTAAGTTTTAAATTAACAGATGTAATTTCAAGAATATTTTCTTCACTGTAGCTTAATTTAGCAATATTATGATGATCAATAGATTTTTTAACAAAAAGAGCAACACCACCGCCCCTTTTGTTAAAACGTGATGTACAATATCTATTATAATTGTTTAATACACATAAATCAGTAGCAGAATTATCATTAATTTCATCATTAAACCAAGTTTCTGACAATGCTATGACATCAAATTCAAAATTTAGTTTACATAAATAATTTTTAATGTTCTTAAAATTGGCATTCGCACTACGACAGTTAAAATGTATTATACTTAAACCTTTATACGTCCTAGACTTAGATATGAATTCTTCATCAGTTAGATAGTTACATGGATTATTAAGTTTATTATAAAAATTTATATCAGGATCAATTTCATCATCAAAAGAATCTAAGTTTCTGCAATTAGTGTTCTCGGATTCAGTATAATTTTTACATTTATCAGTTATGTAAGCTAAGTTAGCAGACATATCAGTGTTTAACATGATCAATTCTTCGTTATCCAAACTATGGAATGGTAGTAAATTAAGTGAGGATGGACAGTTTATTTGTTTTGCTTTTGCAGACTGTTTTCTTTTTGTATCTTTTTTACTCTTCATAATAAACAAAATAGTGATATACAAAAAAACATACTAAAGGTAGAAAAGCATACATACATGTGGTCGATAGTTTTTGCAATATGGCGGTTTTTTGAAATCGTGAAGTTGTACTCATAAAGTCCATTGTTCATGTCCGAGTTCATTATCCGTTAAGCAAAGTGTCTATGTCTAATAGTCCTAGGACCGACGTAGGTTCGTGAGAACGGATTCCGAAGTTACTTGAATTGGTTCCGAAGCGGCGGTACGGCGAACGAAAACTTTGCAGTTAGCTACCCAGGCATACGATACAAGTCCGTCACGTTTGGCTTGCCGCGCTTTCGCATGCAGCGTGCTGTTGTGGGCGGTCAGGTGCTCGTTCAGGTAGGTGCTGCTCTTGCGTTCCATCAGCTTCTTGCGCGCCTTCAGGATCTCGGTCTTCGTGTGTCGGTTAACGCACTTCAGGATGATTGGCTTAGGTCCAGGTTTACGCGTTTTGAGAGGGTGGATGGCACTGAAGTCGGACACTTCGACGTTGACATCGAGCTTCTGGAGAAACTCCACCACGTGTTTTTCATAGAGTTGTTGATCTTGCTCACGGATCAGAGCCTTCTCAGTCTCTGTTGCACCAGGCGCCACGGTAATAAGAGACGTCGGTGGGGTGAAGCCGTCTATCACCACATTGTCTATACGTGAGTACTGTTCAAGCTCATTAACACGTAACTCCAGGTTAGATATCTGCGTGTCTTTGTCCTTGAGTAGGGCCTTCAACTCATTCACTTCAGTGAGGAGGTAGATGTTACGACAAACAGATAACGAACGAAAGTGGTTTTCTGAACCGGATTGCTCACAGAGACTGCATTCTGCCAGGTTCTCTGATTGAGTAGGAATTGAAAGACGTGGGGCCACCATAAAGATGCCAGATTTTTATGACTCGATAAACGAGGGATAACTCGGATGTGACGTGTCGGTCAATGATTCCACATTTGATATATCCGGGGAATTTACTGGGATAGGTGATAGAACTGGTGGTGATTTTATGTTGTCTTGTGATTCCTGATCACTACGATGATGTCTCATAATTGGCAGTTGGATTACATTAAATATATTAGTTGTAATAATATTGCTGTACTTGTACAAAAGTACGTCTAATAATGAAGGCACATAAACAAAGTGTGTGGATGTCAGGATGCAACTTGACAGAGATTACATTTCACTGTTGTTTAGAATATTATATTTACATAATCAGGCTATAGTCGATTAACAAATACAAGATATTTATCTGCAGCTCGCAATGATTCAAGAAATCTTAACTGACACTGTGTCATATACGACGAAGAGGAGTTTAAACCGACATTACAAAATGCAACATTTTCGTGACGTGATACGGTGATAAGCACCAGACAAGACACGAACTTGAGCATGATATACATTTTAAGCTAAATACCTGAAAGGTCTGGTACGATGGGAGGACAGCTATGGATTAGTTCATTTCCTCTTGCTGAAAAAAAAACCCTCCAGAAAAGGCAATTCCAAGAGGACGAGATCATCACTGATCATCAATAACGAGTCGCCTGTTCTCACAACGTCTGCTCTCACGTGTTAGAAGGATGGTGAAAGTTTAGACAATTTTAAAAGTAGGGCATGATTAATATTTTCAGGTGACACTCATTCACGCGCGTACCACTCATTTTCAGAAAAGAGTAGAGTCTTTTTGTCAAAAGAACAGTAAAAAAAATATTGCATGTCACTGCCTTTTTAATCAATACAAAACAAAAATTGGAATCGGCAGAAACTGTAATCATTCATTCCACTGGCTTCCATGTAAGGCAGTTTACTGCCTATCAAAGAGACTTGCCTATAGTAAATTGTGCTATCGAAATAACCAAACGACCCCAGTAAACACTTAAATGTGATATTTGCCAAGGTCATATCAGTCCAATACAGATGCAAATCATCACCAATTAACTTGATTTTATTAACATCTATGCGGGCATTGCGTCCGTTGCTATGCAGCTCTTTAATTGATGCGCGCGCAGCCTGTCAAAATTATTCCCGCCATGATAAAATCACACTAACGACGATTTCAAGCTCCTCCCGCTAGGTAGGCCTTTTATTAATTTAGCTACTTGCACAAGTATACCATGAACTCACAAATTGCTTTGCAGATGTTTAGGATACAATACTGGACACATCCTCCGACCCTTCTCTCTCGACCAGCCCCCTACCCACCCAAGATGCGACTGCATTATGCAACCGCGATCAGTTACCAAAAACATTGGATCGACTGGGTGATCCCTGAAATGCTGCAGGAATCTAGTAGAAAGGGTGTGTCACATTATGTAACTATTGAATTATAAATCATCATCATGACGGGGACAGTATACTATACGAGCAAATCCAAACATTTCTGACACGCAAGTTTCACAGGCATTGCAAACATTCAATCTGAACGACTGCAATGCCAAAAGAATTTAATAAACCTGCAAGGAGACACGAATTGTCTGACAATAACAATGTTGTTTTGTATCTAAATTGTATTTATCATATGTTTACCATGCAATAAAATCTTTCATCATGAAATGCTTTTGATACCTTGTAGAATCATAGCTGGTAGTTAGAACAGCACTGCGTTTTTGACGCAAGAGGATGTCAAAAGAAGTCAGTTGTGACGACGCTTCCGACGAATGCTCGTGATCGGCGGTGCCTCGTCGTACTCGGTCATGTAAGATGGCGAAATGGCTATCTTTGAGCTCTGACGAAGAAAGATTTCGTTATCATGGCAATGGTGGTAGGTCCCATCGCCGTATATCAAGATCTCAGGTAGAATCATGGTAGTCAGAACAGGACAGCTTGGTTAATTCACAAAACATCCCGAGTTCGGTGTAATCCTGAATAACGGAATTAAGAGGAAAATATTATGTTTGTTACCCACCAATAGCACTGTAAAATGGGAAAGTAAACATTAGATTTATAATTTGTTCACCAATTGTTAGGTGTAGGTATACTATACGTTTTAGTCTTTCAGCAAGGAGACCTATGATATGTATATGGTTGGGTTCTATAAATGGAACATCAAAATGACACTTGGATATTGGTGTGGTTTATGTGGCTCCAAAGACAAGCTCAAGACGGTGGTGGAAATAAATGCCAACTCAGCAGCTCGGGTTCAAGCCCACAATTTACCTTGATGCCAACGCTGGTCACTTTCAACAGTTACAATAGACTAGAGGTTCGTAGACTGCGTTTGATTTGTAGGTGTTGACATTAATTTTATCAAAATAAGGAAATCATTGTGTGACCTGAGAATGGAAGTGTAGTAGTACTTACAATACAATACTTGCTTCTAAAAGGCGAACTGACGGGAGCAACCAGGTGAAGATGAATGGACGAAACGAGGCCGATGTCACCATAAAATGGCCGTGTCAAGTCTAGAGGTCATCAACAGTCGTGACATACAGTGTCATCAATAAGAGCCAGCTCACAAAAAACGAAAGAAGTGTATGTGAAGACCTGAAGTGGATGTCATTCCTACAAGACAATTACAAGAGGGAACCTACAAGAGGCTTCCCTCAATATTATGTGGACAATTTTTACATCTGAGTTGGTGAGAAGGAAAAGGGGTCAAGTTCAAAAAGCTGTACATATAATACAGTACGGTATGTGTACTGTAAAAAAAAATTGTCATGACCATGCACCGTATTGGGTCGGCACAAGGTTGCTATGAAGCACGACTGGTTGATAGGATCAGACTGTTGGGGTTGGGGCACAATGTTGCTATGAACCACGATCGGTTGTTAGAATCAGAGGGCCCTGACAGCGAGGGCAATGATGGTTATGTTGGTGGCCGCGATACTCGTACGGCGAAGAGAACTCCACCTAGTGTCCCGTGCCTCCAACGATCTGATGAAACAAGGAATCGGTTCCTAACAATAGGACAGTAATGGACAGATTTATTCCTCGTATTTGCAGCCATCTGTCTGGGGACACACCTGACAGACCATCA
Organism: Wirenia argentea; assembly: GCA_025802215.1. NCBI lineage: Eukaryota > Metazoa > Mollusca > Solenogastres > Pholidoskepia > Gymnomeniidae > Wirenia > Wirenia argentea. The sequence continues at coordinate 3,390 of WNLI01166326.1, read as the reverse complement.
CTCTAATCAGTAGAGCATCAAATGGAACATATAATATATGCCATGAATGGAATCAGAAGCTATCACTACAATATTACACTTATGTTCATTTCATGTTATCTTTGACTATTCATAATTAATTGTAGTACACATTAATATAATATGTGAGGAATGGATGATCCTAAACCATGCAAGACATATGTAAACTGAGCAGAAAAGGAGCCATATCATACGCTCAAAGTACCTCATAAAGTGATGGTGTATGCACAGAAAAGTTGACCTCCCTTGGTTTTTTTATAGGTTTTTTTCATCATGATACTATGTATTACTGTAGAATACTCTCAAACCTGTACAATGTATCAGTTCCTCTTTAAGACATAATCGAAGACAGAAAAGAGTCCTCTTGCCAAGGCGTATCTTCCTAATCCTTTCTTGGCAAAATCTATGACTGAGGCAAGGGACATAATCAATGCAAACGAAATGGTAGCTGCTAAAAATGGAAACGAAAACATGGTACAATCACGAGGTTGACAGGTGGATGGTAAGCCACACAGGTCGACGAGTCCTTTTTTAGATCACGCAACATTTACTGTTCGGTGACGCCTACAAAACACTTATGAACACTATCAACAAGTTAAACACTTGACGACACTCTCGTTAAAAACACAATAAATGTTCAGAGAAGAGGTGTGTTTCATCGATTCCGCTTTATCCCCTTTATCACCTTTATCACCGATCATGGCGTCACCAAATGTGCCATCATGGAAAGTTTATCTGCAGTATTGTCTAGGTCATGCAGCCCATGTGTCAAGAAGGGAAAGAAAAAACGAAGACTGTCACAGACGTCACGACTGAACAATAGGAAGACATGACCTCCCGCAGTTCATGCAGCGACTACGTGCGTGCCCGAGGCGGGTTCGTGGCGCTTCTGTCGCGCCGTGTTGCTGTATGACAATGGTCTCATGCTCAAGCCCAGGAAGTGTGACATCTTCCAGCAGCGAATACGTGGGTCCCTATAGTGTTCTAGTGGTCAAAATATGCACGAAATGGAAGAGGAGTACGGTGGTGCTTCTGGTGCATCATTTATGGGTTCCGTTGAAAATAAAACGTTGTTGGCAGGTTCTGTTCAGAATTCTGAAGAATTAATGGTGTGTCAAGAATTATGCAGCGTACTCTCTAACAACGCGTATTTGTGGTATCAGAATATATCACAACAGAAAATTCATGACAAGTACAGGATGCGTTTGTTCTGAAATATCCGGATCGCCCAGCTCCGACTAAAAGTACGATTTTGCGAAATTACCGAAAATATCAGGAGTGAGTAGGTATCATAATGAAGGCAACTCATGCCACCATCGTCCTGACGATAACATCACTGTCGTTCTTAGATAGATGGATAGTTAGTTAGTTGGTTTAATATGTAACACTTTGCTATATGATTTACCCATACCTATATGGTACGCCTACTAAATTTATGAATATTTGGTTCGGCCTATTTGTTGCATTTATTTTGGGACACACTGTACTTCAATCCCTTATAATCCAGCTGAATCTGGAGCTCATAGAACGGGACATATAGGCTAGGCTGAGCAACTTGATGCTTATTTTTTTTTTCAATCACATTTTTTTTTTAAATTGATTTTAAGAAAAACGAAACACGCATGCTGTAGGAACCATTCAATTATGCAGAAAAGGCGTACCCAAACAAGTGAAAGAGAAAAAAAATAAACGATTCTCGATGGGTGGCGTTGACGTCTCAGATCAAAATGACAAAATCATATCCCTGTGAACGCAGACATCAAAACACATGGCATACGAAGATGTTTCGACATTAACTAAATCAAGCTATTCTGTACAAAATGGAGCCCACAGAAAACGAAGACTCATCTCACATCAGGATGATATTGGTTGAGCGCTTTCATCATAAGTACTTACAAGAGCACGTTTGTCCAAAGGAAGGAAATCCAGCCAGGTGGATGACAATCTGGCAAGACGTATTGGAACACACTACCTGATCATGTTACCTGCAAATATGAAGAAGCACCAAACGGGACGCTGCAATGTTTGCTATGACAAGACGATGTGAAGGGAATCACGATACTTCTGCAAGGTATGTGATGTGGGATTGTGTTCGTCTCCCTGCTTAGAGCCATACCACGACTGCTCTCCTGGACAAGGTATGTGATGTGGGATTATGTCCGTCTCCCTGCTTAGAGCCATACCACATCTGCTCTCATGGACACCCTGCCACTCGTGAATTGTTCATGTAAGCAAGCTAAATGTACATCAAAATGAAGCTCTTGTAAAACGTCCAATCTACCTTGCATGGATGCTTGCCAATGCTTCAATTGTGATAACCAGGCGAGTGCTCATGACTGTAGGTGATGGGTGTATGGCAGACTTTGACGGTGATAGTGATAGCGACATGGATAGTTGATCGCTTATACATAAGTAATAGCATACAGGTGGGTAGTCTAAGCATTACCCATTATCAATTTCTAATCATAACAATCATTGTTTACATAACTTGCGCATTTAGTTGGCTATTATCTAAGCTGTACCGTCAGAATAATAATAATACTTATATATTCTATTTTTCCTACTCGATGCTACCAAAGGTGCGTGGTAGAATAATATCAACAATGCTATGGAGAAGAGATACGAGAAATTGGACCGGCTTCCATTACACCCACTCATGTGCGATACAATTCTTGGCCAGACAGGATGTATCGCTGGAACTGCTCTCGCTGAGAAAGATCAGCTTCCCGACTATCTTCATAAAACATGACTCCAAGCGCCATAGGCTACCTAAACTCCCGTATCAAAAGAAGAGACATTCTGACAAGCCTCAAGTATGCGGACCAGGACACCTCTTTTAGCGTGGACCTAGTCTTCAAACAGGTGACAAAATGTACATCGGTCCCACTAGAATGTTTCGAGAACATTGAAAACTTTCAGTTTTGGTAAATGTTGGTAAAAGAAATCATATTGTAAAACACAAAAAACCGCAGGTCAACTACGTATAGGTTGAACAAAACATTGTACTAGCATTTAAAATACCGTATTGTATAAAGTGCCACTACAAGTATAATTCACAAATGAAAAACAGCCGACAATCCAAATTACTCAGTCAAAACCATCAACAATGACGACATACAATTGTACATGGGTCTGGCTACCGGTTTACCGTTGCCATGTATGTGTACACATGTATGGGTGGGTAGTGGAGGAGAACAATCAGACAAAGAGAACAAACAAGGGTAGGTTTTTAGACAAGATCTGTCACAGGGATTGTGTATAGGGGATTTTTTCACGCGTGGACCTACTTGACGAAATTATGGTTGTTGTCAGAGCCTGTGTTAATTTGAATAAATGCGTGGTTCCTACAAAGTCCAACCCACGATAATCAAA
>WNLI01166215.1:0-14499 GCA_025802215.1 Wirenia argentea | reverse complement strand
CCATATGACTCTGTACTCCGATCCGGTGACACCCACAGTCACCAACCACCGCGTCCATATGACTCTGTACTCCGATCCGGTGACACCCACAGTCACCAACCACCGCGTCCATATGACTCTGTACTCCGATCAGGTGACACCCACAGTCACCAACCACCGCGTCCATTTGACTCTGTACTCCCATCAGGTGACAACTATGGTCACCAACGACATCAGCAACGTGAGAATACCGACCGAAAGTACACATTTGAAACGTGTGCGCCGAACACATACTCACGAAAATTGCCGTCCCACATCAAAGTCCAAGCGTTTGACTCAAAAACTGATGATCCATCCATGTGGTGGACGCTATACGAAAGTTTAGTCACCCTGGAACCTATGTCGAGTGACACTGCCGTCAAATCCCTACTCTTCTATTTGGACCCAACAGCACAGTGTTGGTTCACGAAACTTGAAGCGGAAGACCTGCGAAACCTCGATACTCTCAAGTGCGCATTCCTAAAACGATTTCAAAAGAAAAACAAATCAGTACCGATTATGATACAAAACGAGACAGAAACCACAGAATCCTATATAAACAGAGCGGAGACCACATTTAGGAGCATTGACATAAGCGAATCATTACAAGTATCGATGATTATAAACGGTCTATTACCCAATATGCGCACGATGATAAAGCCACACCAACCTACCAATTACAACCAATTAAGGGATTTAGCAGCTATTTCGGATGAAACTATCCACTCTGACCCAAGATACGCAAACGATGTTGGACAACACTCAACACCGTACCAACATCAATATCAACCACCATACCAACCACCCTACCAACCACCGTACCAACCACCGTACCAACCACCGTACCAATCGACGTACCAACATCAGCCATACCATGAACGCAAACCACAAACACCATCTTTCCAAGTCCCGAGACAGACGAGAAACCAACAACCAAACCAACAACAAAACCAACGCCACAACCAACCACAAGGATTTCGTCAGGCGAGACCATATAACTCACAACCAAACTTTCAACGACATGGACATTACGAAGCGCGGAATACTAACCCACAGCTACGAGGAGCGAACGCAGGAGTACGTGGTGAGTACAGTAATTATCATAACCAAGATGATAGGCCTACTCGTAGTCAGCGTCCTGTACTTACCTGTTACTATTGTCACCAGGCCGGCCATATTGCCAGGAATTGTCCAAATGGTCAACGCTAGGAACACGCGCCAAATCCCCCATGCTTAAATGAAACTATCCAAAATAATCATTATGAAACGAGAAATTTAATCAGTGTTAAAATCTGTGGTAAAACGTATTCAACTTTAGTAGATTCAGGTGCAGGAATATCATGTATCAAAAAAGAACAATTAGACCAAATTAATTCTGGTAGGCTAATCAAGCCATCCGTCATTAAAAGCATTGTGGGAATTGGCAATGACAAATGTGAGTGTTTAGGTGAAATTGAGTTACCGTTGTCGTTCGGGAAAATAACAATCCAACAAACTTTTCATGTATTTACTCATTTGAATTTCCCGATAGTATTAGGTATGGATTTTATGTCCAAAAATAACGTAGTATTAGATATATCACGAAATTTGATGACAATTAAAGGAAAGTACTCCTGTAAATTAGTCAATAAAACTGAACTCGGTAGTGCTAGAATACATAAAACTACCAAACTGAAAGCCCATAGCGAATACATCGTACCTGTAAATTTATGTGGTGTAGTAAAAGGTGAAACGGTACTTCTAGAAACCACAGACAAACTCGAGTCTAGAGGTTTAAAAGGTGGAAATTACCTATCCACATCATGCAATAGGAATAGTTTCGTTAAGGTAACGAACAGTACTAATCACAAAATTATGATCTACGCAGGTACCAAAATTGCAAATGCCGTACCGCTATGCTTAGATATAAATGATCAATCAGATAAGCCAACTAATAAAACTGAACATGATGTTAATTATACGTCACCATCACCAGACTACAATATGTTCACACAGCGTGATCCAATCATACATGACCTCACCAATACAAATATTGGCATTGATCAGAAAACGCAATTAATTGACTTTTTAGAGGTCAACAGGCACGTATTTTCAGAAAACATGAATGAATTAGGCGAGGCTACAGACTACACCCATAAAATAATTACAACCGATGAAATACCCATTAGACAAAGACATTATAGATACGCACCAGCACAAAAGCGCGAAATCAATCGACAGGTTAATGATATGCTGGAAGGAGGTATAATTGAGCCTTCTGACTCTGCCTATACCAGTCCAGTCGTGTTAGTCAAAAAGGCCAATGGTGAATACCGTATGGCCATTGACTATCGGAAGCTGAATAAAGTAACCAAACCAATCAGTTTCCCAATGCCACGATTAGAAGATGTTCATGACGCAATCAGCGAAAGTAAAGCAACAGTATTTAGCACGCTAGATTTACATTCGGCATTTAACCAAATCCCAATCCATGAATCTAGCAAAGAGAAAACATCGTTTGTGACCGCTGACGGTCAGTATCAATGGTGTCGTATGCCTAATGGATTACGTAACAGTAGTTTCACATTTCAGATGGTAATGTCAGACATACTCAAAGGACTCCTTGGTAAAAATGTAGTATGTTACATTGACGATTTGCTTGTCTTTTCGGACAATTTTGAAAATCATTTGCTAATACTTCAAGAAGTCTTTCATCGTTTAACAAAAGCTGGATTAACCCTCAGGTCAGATAAATGCAACTTTGCAGCATCCGAAGTCAAATTCCTAGGACACCTTTTTTCGGGAGAAGGTGTCAGAATCAATCCTTCTAAAATAGAAGCAGTCACCAATTACCCAACCCCAAAAAACGCAAAAGACGTTAGAAAATTCTTAGGTATGTCTAACTATTACCGCAAATTTATTCAGTCTTATTCACACATAATCACACCACTTACACACCTGTTACGAGCCACAACCATCTTTAAGTGGGATACAGCATGCCAAAATGCATTTGATACACTCAAGCTAAAACTAACTACGGCACCAATACTTGTGCATCCGCGTCATGATAGCCCTTTCATCCTCACTACTGATGCGAGTGATTTATCGATAGGATTTGTGTTATCGCAGCGTGATGACAACAACGTTGAGCGTGTAATTGCTTATGGTGGAAGATCACTTAATGACCATGAACGGAAATGGTCGGTGACAGAAAAAGAATGCGTTGCGGTCCTGGATGGAATAAAAACCTTCCATGTGTACCTAATTGGCAATCCATTCACAGTCTTTTCTGATCACATTGCTCTTCAGTGGTTGATTAATACACGCCACACACAGCCACGTCTACTACGGTGGATATTACGCTTACAGGAATATTCCTTTAAGATCATACACAAACCTGGTAAACATAACCAAGTAGCTGATGCCCTCAGTCGTCGTCCCTATGACACGACTAACATAGACACGTCTCCCATACAACCTGTTCTCATTCACACACTAGAACCCAGTGAAACACATGAGAAACACGAAATCAAATTTGAGTATCACGACACACTGACTACAACAAACCACACAGAGCAAATAGGCATATCAGCAATTACTCACATAGACCTTACCGATTCACAAGCATTACCTAATCTAATACGTAATCAACAAATCGATGCTGACTTTAAAGATATTTATGCGTATTTAAAAGACAGCACACTTCCAGATGATGACAAATTAGCAAAAGCAATAGTGTATCAATCAAGTCAATATGAGATACTAAATGATTGCCTATATCACATATTTCAACCTCGCACCAAAACAAAAACCACTAATAGAGAGACCATTACACAAATAGCCGTGCCACTTATATTGCGTAACGATATCCTACTCGCATATCACGACAATTGTGGTCATTTCGGCTTGCAGAAAACATACACAAGCATAAAATCTAAATACTATTGGCCACGCATGTATCAAAACATATATGATTACATTAGTTCTTGTGACATATGCCAAAGATGTAAACGTGATTTCCACTCCCACCCAGCCCCTCAAGTCCCACTTCCTGTTTCCCAAACGTTCTCTAGATGGCACATGGACTTCATAGGCCCACTAATTAAGTCACCAGATGGCTATCAACATGTCCTTGTCCTCGTAGACTCATACAGTTCATGGATAGAAGCCTTCCCTCTCCGCAGCCAATCAGCTGAAGAGGTGGCACATGTCATGTATAATGAGGTGTTTGCACGTTATGGAAGTCCACAATCTTTAATCACAGACAGAGCAGCCAATTTTAGGTCACAACTAGTGAGTGCCTTATGTCACCTTTTCAAAGTGAAACAAGTGTTCACATCATCATATCACCCCCAAACCAATGGAAAAGTTGAAAGAATGAATTCAGTCATTGCCCAAAGTCTCCGAGCATACATCAGCCCATCCCAGACTAATTGGCCTAACTTCATTCCAACCATCCTCATGTCAATTCGCCAAGCCAAAAACACAAATTCCTCTGGCTATTCACCATACACCATGGTTTTCGGCCGAGAAATGAACCTCCCATATGACACATCACTAGTCCTCAAAGAAAATATCAACAAAAATGCCAAAGAACATGTCACACAATTGATGGATGATCTCAAATTAATACACGAGGTAGCAACAGAAAACATCACACAATCTCAAGAGAACAATAAATCGTATCATGATCGAAAAGCTAAGACACCAACTTTCAAACTTGGTGATCGAGTGTTGATGACGATCACAAAAATGCCTGTAGGTTACAGTCACAAACTTTGTCAAAAATACAGTGCACCATATTATGTTACAGAGATAGGCCCAAATCATACATATAGGCTCAGACTATGTTCCAATGATAAAATACACCCTAGTCTAGTACACGCAAACAGATTGAGGCTATATAAATCACCAGATGACAGACCACAATACGTGATGCTAGACGACACTACAGGAAACGATCTGGACATAGCAGATAATACACCTATAGGCCTACATACAGACGATCAGGTAATAACACATCCATCTACTATCAATGCACCCATTCCCAATCACACCAATGACACACCATTACAATCTACATCCACCACAAACACACCCCTACATGTAACACACGACACACATACTGATGTTGATCAATATCACAATACACAAGTTCAAACACCCAACACATCACGCATGTATCCGATAGACAAGATAGTCAAATGTAAGCGACATAAAGGTGAAATAATATATCAAGTAAAATGGAAAGATTATCCGGATAAAACCTGGCAATGCGCAGATGACATACCAGAAGCTATCCGTAGACAATTTCATTCTACCCGTGCATATACTGGACGCCGTAAAAAGCGACCAACCTACTTCGAATAACGACACACAAAACACAACTACAAAATAGCCTACCATACACAACTAGCCTACACATTACCCTGATCCTATAAGTTATCGCCTTGCATTTACGTATACATGGGTATATGCTTTATGCAAGTTAATTAGCGACATTATAGACAAGGTAGTGTAGCCCACTAACAAGTAAATCAGAAATACAATGATGTGCATGAATTCTATTTCAATGACAAATTAATTATAATCATAACGTAACACTACTCTCATCCTATAAGTTATCGTCATACTTTTTCGTATACAGGTTGGTATTACGTTAATAAGTAATCAACGATATTATAGACAGAGTATAGTGTACATGATTGTATTCAATAGACTAGAGATACAATACAATCTCAAATGATATAATACTGCGTAGCCTACTAATGAGTTATAGATACGATAAATATCACCTTCAGTCGAACCGTAATTACTTCAGGAGGAAAGTAGCGTTGTAATTTATGTAAATTATTCACGACGGAAATAGTGTATAGTAGATTTATAACACGCCTATAGATATTAAAATAATTATTTCAAATACTTTTAATTTGTAAAATAATTATAATGTCACGAAATGATAAAGGAGGCATCTTTTATTGTACTTACGTATATCTATATTATAATATGTATGTCGTGACGTCATAATTGCTCGCATTATATTGTATTTCAAAACATCCCTCGCCCCTAGATAAACATTTTTTTTAAATAAATAATTTGATGGACGGCTTGATTAGGCAATCAGTTATAATCTATACTTCCTAGGTTTATACCAACATTTCCGATATCGTGTGCGCGTATGTTCCTATGCCTGTCTTACGCAATATGGCCCACCAGGGAGCTATTGGTCTGAAGGTGATAATCGTAACACAGATGATACACAGACGCTGAACAGAGATCCAGTCTCTATCATAATGATTATGCATAATTACTGTACCTGTAGAGGGCTTACACTTACTTTATGAAATCCGTAGCCTACAGATGGGAAAGATATTTATCAACATTTGAGATTATTGCAGTTATGGTCAATTATCTTGCATACCTGTACTAATGTCCCTCGATGTTGTATAATTATCCCTGCGTATACAGTAAATTCTTGCGACAATTGAGATGTAGTCTACATTAAACTCGGACTAAGCCTTTTCTTGTAATGTTATATAATGATAATCCTTGTACAGTATGCGTAGAAGTAGATATTTTGGTATGACATCAAAATGTGTATATATTATGTCTTATGTCGTATGTATTGTGTAACCCATACACATCTCATCACTGCAAATCTTGTGTAAATAGATCATTGTACTATAGAGTATAACCCCCCCCCCCCTTCGCTTTCTTAGACCACCCACGTTAACTTTATTGCATTGTCTCAAGAGTTTACTGCTCCAGTCATTAAACGTAATTAAAAGTGACGATACCTCTATCAGCCTTCCCAAGATACCCCTGACAATGCATTGTTTCTGACCATTGTTTTCGAACCCAACAATGGTGATAACAGAAACATAAACTTGTCCAGGCTTCAGAACGAGATACGTGTACAAAATCATTATTGTCCATGTGTGTTTTATAGCCAAACCCATACGCATTTCGTTGTGTATTCCATCTATAATATGGTACTGTTGTAACATTGACCATGCCATTGGCATCACATGTGAAAATTGCACAAATTGTTATACTTTCTTCCCACACTTTTGTTACTCAAAACTTTAAACAAGAACAACAAATCAGCAATAATAATCTCCTGAGAACAAGAAGGGAGCGGAAATGTGAACGCCTGCCAATCTTGCATCAATTACCGTCAATTTCTTGAGTCGTATAAACTTTGCATGTTTAGATACAACCAATTAGAAAGTTACGACGCTTCAGATGATAAATCGAGGAATAAATGAAGGCGTGCGGATTTCAAACGAGCTGCCAACCATAGGGCGTAATTAATCATGACAACCGGCGCCATATCGTATCTCACATGATCAGACAAATGGCAGATTTAATGGAGAAGCCAACATAAACTCTTGAGTTGTAAACAGTATATAACTTCTGTCAGGGCGCTCATGAAAACTTTTGCCCGAATCATGACCCCTACCCTACTAGCAGGGTTGGCTCATAAAAATAATCACAGTGGCGAAATGATAAAATAAATATATATAAAAATACTGATCGCCGTTGAAAACGCCATTTTGACAGATTTTCACATTTCTCTCCAACAATAATAATAATGATCGACACAATAAAAATATTGGATTGTAGTTTGTATATTGCCTGCTTGTGTAGAATTAGTAATTACATTATACTGAGGATGTCTCAAAATTATATTAAATGTATACAATTATATAATGCATTCGTAGGATTAGATAATAATGAACCTGTCTTATTATATAACTGTGTTTTTATAGTGTACACCGTATCCTTATTTATCCCCCCCCACCCCCTTTCCTCAATTCGCCCGCAGCATCTACTACTGGCATTACACTCATCTCTGGTATACCTACGTATGCGCGGTGCACATCTGTTTTACATCATCCCTTGCTCATGCCATGCCAAGGATAATTGGCTATAAACTTGGTTCTCCCACACCACGGTGAGATCATGTAAACTATGCGTGTCCCACCTGCAGAATGCGCTCCATTGCTCGAAGTGATTGATGGTAAATTTACCAATCAATCCTGATTCATGTATGCTATCAAATAATTTTGCAGTTTTTCTCAACTTGAATGTGTGATTTGTTTTATTTTTACAATGATACCGGATAAAACACTAGTGTATATTGACAATTTGATATGACATTTTGTGTATTGTGCATGCATAATTATTGTGTTTTATTTGAGACTTAATAATGTTTTATTTCTTGTTGTGATGGATATTTGAGATCCCAAATCAATCACTTGCTTTTTGAAATTGCTCAATCAGAGCACAAAAGAAAACTTTAATATTTCAATAAAAAAAAATGTAGTCTTGACAGAAACTGGAATTGAAGAAACATTACATAACACACTTATCTTCTAATTCTTTTGAATTATTATGACAATTAGCTATTGTCTTTTTCTTGTCATGTGATGCTTCATCTAATGCCAATTTAGTCACTCAACTTTTACCCTTGTACTTTTCTACCGTATAACTTTGTGCATGTAGCTTATAATCGTTAGTTAGCAGTTATTCGTAGATTAGATATTGCCTCAGTTGTCTGTAATTATGTTTGACATTGATGCTTATACGATATGTGTTTATCTTAACTGATTAACGGTATCGGCGATTAGGAAAATTCGTGATAGTGCATTTCTCACGAACTTGAAACTTCTCTAAACAAATTTCCCATACGCGACCGGACATTTATCGCTCGTAAAATTCTGAGACGCGGCCTCTCAGAAAATGTTTATGGTCTAGATAATGATTTTCGCATCCCTACTTATCACCGTTAAGTCGCTGACGTTAATTGCCAACGCCCCATAAAACGTGCACGTGTAAATAAACGTGACTGTTATTGTAACGCCAACATCTGCAGTGATAGCCGATCCATTTCTCTTTTCGACATTTATCATGCGAAATTTACGTTGCTATCATAAATATTCTGCGATGTTTGTAAAAGAAAACCACACCATGACGTACATGACTAGTATAGCTATAATGAAAAGAAAATGCAACTATGGAAAGAAAAGACATCATATATTAATACAATTACTACTTGAAAATTCTCCCTCTTGGCAATCACCGTCACAATCATTGTTCTGTCATTCTGCAAAATGAATCAATGAATGCGTAGGGCCTACTAACCTTTACTACACCCCTACTCACTGAATAGGCCTATAATTCATTGGTCACGACCAAATTAGCAATAATTGCACGATAAATGTTTACATTAATGTATAATAATTATATAATTGTTCTTTGCGTAAAAATGCAATAGAATACATGAACGTCAATGAAAATTTTGTAAATAATATTGTCGTATTCTAGATTGTGTTTTCCGAATAGTCTATGATCTATTTTATGTGTTATATTTGCGTATTATTAATAATCATAGTGTAGAAATGTGTAATTTTGTATAACTATCCATTGCATAATATCGTGTAGCTGTGTTGTCTAAAATGTTGATCACCACATCGACCGGGCACCAAAAATTTTATCGAGGTGCCACGCGCACCTGCCTCCCATCATACCTCCCAAACTATGCCCATTTAATCTTGCAGACGCTATTGCTGGAATTGGCATTTTTATGCTGATCAGCGATTATGACATCGCCATCTTCCGTGTCTAACTTTTAATCACCCATTGTCTATATTTACTTTTGAAGCGACACCTCCTCTTTCGCACCATAGCCCCACATCCCTGGAATTATTACTGGTTAATGACTTTGCAAGACGCCATTCTCAAAATCTTATGACTCGATGCACGTGCCAGTCATGCCAAACTACGATAACTGTTATTGCTGCCACTATTTCTAACGGACAGTCGTCAATACTGGTCTGAATATGTATGCAACGGTGACCAATGGCTATATCGAGAGCATGGACAGACCGATTACTCATGATGAAATAAGTAAAGCAATAGAGATGCGAAAATTGAATAAAAGTGGTGGGCTTGACGAGGTAACTGCCGAGATGTTTAAATACTCCAGTGATATTATTATAAATTATTTACATGATCTATTCAATGCTATACTAAGTGAAGGTGTTTTCCCTGAGGCGTGGTCCCGCTCAGTTATAGTGCCTATCCCAAAAAAGAACAACCCAATATCGCTCGATGATGTCAGAGGTATCGGTCTGACAAGCGAAGGAGGTAAAATTTACACCTCAATAGTAACCAAACGCGTGACAGACTGGGCTGAAGACACCAATTGTTTGAGTAATTTTCAATATGGTTTCCGCACGAAACGTCGAACCACCGACTGTATTTTTATATTACAAAGCTTGGTATCAACGTACCTTAATAAGAACAGAAAACTGTACGTTTGTTTTATCGACATGCGCAAGGCGTTCGATAGTGTCGATCGTGTAATGCTAATAAACAAGCTTTCAAATATGGGTATAAGCGCTAGAATGATCGGATTAGTTGAATCTATGTACAGTAATGTCAAAGGTTGTGTCAGAAATGGCAAACAAGTATCTGATACGTTTGACATCAACGCGGGCGTAATACAAGGTGCTCCTATATCCTCTCTAATGTTCCTTCTTTTCATCAATGATTTAGTCGAAGACACATCCTTCGGTGATATCGATGCCGTGGTTCTGGATGACATGCTTATACATTGTTTAATGTATGCTGATGATACGGTGCTGATATCCACTTCCGCTAACGGTCTTCAGCAACAGATTGTCAACTTACAGAACTACTGCGATCGATGGTCAATGCAGATAAATGTCAAGAAAACTAAAGTTGTGATATTTGAAAAACGCAGGAGTAACCCAAACGTATACCAGTGGACTTACAATAATGACATAATTGAGATAGTAAACGAATACAACTATTTAGGGACGATATTCTACTACACTGGCAACTTTGCAAGTAACATAAGTCAACTCGTACAGAAAGGAAGAAACAGTTCTTTTGCCTCAAATGAAATTATCCATAGCCCACAGGTTAATGTCAGAAACAAGATTCAAGTATACACGTCGGTAATTTTACCCACGATGACATACGCCGCTGAAGTCTGGGGTTTTGGCAATCTTTTGGCACTAGAAACATTACAACTCAATATATTAAAACTTATACTATGCGTCCGCTCCAGCACGTCGAACGTATGCGTATTAGGCGAAACTGGATTATACAAAATCAAGTGTATTTGTCAACAACGAATTTTGTCTTACTGGCAGCGCCTACTAAATATCAGCGACCCGGTATTAAATCGCGTGTATTCTTTTCTTTGTAAGAATGAATTCAATAAATCTTGGATCAAACAAGTTAAAGCGCTGATATCTAATCTAGGATATGCCTTCGTTTGGGATCGTCAATATTGTGATAATGGTACTTTAGCTAAGCTGAAAACACGTCTCAGGGAACATTTTGAACAGGAATGGCTGGGTGAGATCAGCCGAAGCGAGAAGTTGTCTGTATATAAGCAGATAAAATCTCGTATTGAGTTTGAGTCATATCTGGAGACTGTGACCGTGGACAGCTGGAGGATCAACCTTACCCGCATGCGCTGCTCCGCTCACAGTCTCGAGATAGAGGCCGGACGTCACAGCGTACGAAGAATCGATAGGCACCGGCGAATTTGCAAGATGTGCACAATGTCAGTAGTAGAGGATGAATATCATTTCATTCTTGTATGTCCAACATTGCGTGACATTCGTGCACAGACTCTTCCGAGATACTTCTGTCATTGGCCGACTCCACGTAAACTATATCTTCTATTCGACTGCAAATATGCAAAACGCGTAGGCAAGTACATAGTTAATGCTATGAAAACACGAAATGAATACTATCACACATAAGTTATCGTCTACCCGTACATTCGGTACTACTATTACACCAAGTATTTACTCATAATTGTGCACTATAAGTGACGATAATATTCATGGCGATAATACGGGGTGAGTCAATAGTCACTTCTCCACACTTATCCTAGTAGTAGCCTACGTATACCGTCACATAGCCTATATGATTTATGAAATTTGTATTTAAAACAAAAATATCTGACTACGCAAATTTCATGTATGTTAAAGCATATATATTGTTTCTGTTTGTTTGGGTTTTTGTTTGTTTGCTTGTGCGAGATACTATAATGATACTAAGGCTCCTTACTGCATACATATCATATTCTTCTTTCTTCGTATCAATATTTGCACGTATTCCGATTCTCTCGATAATCCATGTCCACAGTCTTTTGTCTTGTTAAACTTCCCCTTTCGGTCACAACCACTGTTGGTACTTATTGGCGAACCAAAATGAACCACTATGGGCTATGTTATAATAAGTATATAATATACATGAGTTTTGACGTATGACCCACCCTATATGTTGTCCTGAATGTTGTCTTGTATGTTGTTCTATTATAATTTTATTGTAGGGTTCAAGCATGATAAATATTGTCAAGCAATAATAGATTAGTTAAATACAGTATATAGTTATACATTTGCGTAACTTCACGAACCTTCACATTTGTAGGCGATTGTACACTGGGTGCGTACATACTGTGATGGAGAACTGCTGACAACATTATCACATTGCTACTTGTGCTTTACATAAATTCCTTTTGGATTCAGATTTTAAACGATTAAATATGAAAAAATCAACTGCAGCTCTAAACCGGTGCGATCAATACAATATCTGAAGCGTGGAAAGCTCTACTGTATACTATACCTTTATAACGTTGTTGTAGTTTTCTTTCTGCGGTTGTCTCATCTGTTCTGCTGTCGCCCAAATGTGACTCTTCGTATTACGAGCTTGAATGGTTTCAGATTATGAAACCTTGTGTGTTAGCGCTACCAGCCGTGATTCTCTTGCTTTCTTACATGGTTTCTTGAATATCCTTTAGATATTTCTTGGAGCGAAAGGTTTTTCCTGTTCGGAGATGGGATGTTTTCTGGGACGTGGTGTTAGGGACGAGTAAGTATGAGTCCTGCTTTAAGAAATGGAATTATTAGTCAAGAACTTTAATTTCTTGGAGCACTAGGCTTATACATACACTATAAGTCTTTATTGCGTATTCCTAGAGAATAATATCGTGTCTATGTCAGGGGATACTTCCGTTTTAAGAAAAAATCAGGACACCGTGTGAGAAAATAAGAGACTTATCCTGGTGGCTCATGTCCGAAAATTGACCTACGAATCACAAATGGTCTACACCTTCCAGTATACACCTTTATTTTTTATTTATTTATTGTGTATATAGTGTACATATTATGTTATTATTGTATACTTTATGTATTTAAAGTTTCACAATAAAATTTATATATATTATCACCATCAGTTACTGTTATAGGCTAGAAGGTGTGTCAATACAAAATACACCATGACATCATTGGCATGACATGATGACAATGGTGTATAGCTGTAGTGCGTTGCATGGACTGTAGACACTCCCAACGAAGACCAAAACTACCATACTTCGACGCTGCCGTATAGTTGTGTCCATGGGCAAGGCATATCACGTGGCGCACTCTATTATCACATCTGTAGTTGTTGGTACCGATTGTGCATATCCCCAGAGTAAGAAAGTGTTCCGGTAACAACATAGTCATTCTAAACCGACATTTGTGGGACAAGGAAGTCAAAAAATTCGGTTAAGTGTAAAAATGTGAAAATATATAGCCTACTCGTAACCCCTGCATCTCGGTAGGGTACGAGGGTACTTATCCGGGTTTCTGTATACTGCTAGCTGTTAGCGGGAGCGATTTTACCGAACCGAACAGCTGGACAGAGCACTATTTAGTATAATATATACAGTACTGTAGTGCGCCATAGGTGAAGACTGAAATCTGGTTCACATAAAATTGTCATTAGTCGAGAATGTTGTCTGTCCCATTTCTATAACCGCGTGTGTGCTCATGGTGTAGCCTAGTGGTTAGCACGCATTTCCTGTCAATCGACGGGGACTTCGACTGCGGGTTCGCGCCTATAGGCTGCGACCATTCGTGGGATTTTTCCCGGGCGCGCCAACCCGCGTTTGCCATATTCCTGCATGGCAACATGGACAGGTTCTGAAAGTGCGGTATATAATAAATGCACACATTTATTTATTTTTATTTTATATCCTAACCTTCTTTGCATACTCATACCGTAGGCTACTGTATTTTTCAGGCTATTCGCAAAGCTTGTGAACCAACTGGCATGGTATACGACACGACGGACTCTGATATCGGTGACAAATGCGGATTAGAGTTGCAATTGAACACTGTGACTGTTGAAGCCTTTGAGGGTGAACCCAAAAAATAGATCACGTTTTTTACATATAGCCAGACGTACTTTACATCGTTTAAATTTAAAATGTGTTTTTTTTACTATTTTCTCATAAAAAAACACGCTTTTGTAAAGTACGCATTTAACTGAAACCAGTTTTTGTCCAATTTTTGAATGGTGACATGTGTGGAAGTGCTATCTCGACTTCGTAAAGTTTTCGACTTTCTCATTGTTGCCCTCAGAAACACTTGACTCGATTACTTCATTGTACCTTCTGGATCATACATC
>WNLI01166105.1:0-14501 GCA_025802215.1 Wirenia argentea | reverse complement strand
TGATGTAAGACCGACATTTGGCGGATCGCGAGGTCCTAAAATGCGGCATATAAATGTCACACTTTACTTTACTTTTACTCCTTAACTTTGCTTCTAATAATTTGATGAGCCTTCGTTGTTGACTTTTTCTAAACCAACTTTAACTGCAAGGTGTCATTTTAAAGACTTCTTCTTTTTAATCTCTTTTATGATTTGCTAGGAAAGAGTAGATTTAATTTTATTAAATCTGACACTGATGTCGGTGTCTTCAACTTGATGTTCGAAGTTCGAACATTATAGTCATCCCTTTATTGCCACATAATTGATGCCCTACTGTCTTCTACTTCCACTCTAATTACAATCAATGGGCGTGCATAATATAATGGCCTATAGGCCTAGAATGGATAGCCTATATGTGTAATCACGCAAAGATGAAAGGAGAGTGATTCAGTTACTCAATCACGGACGGTCCAATGTAGAAGCTGACTTCCTTCAGCATCACCCCGGCTGAGAGCATTCCAGACGTGTAGCGATCTCACAGCAAGTGGATCTCTGAGAGGCGATTGGTGACGTTGACACGCTGAAGCTCGGTGAGTCGGTTGGTGGAGATCTATCGCTCGTTGATCGCGACGATCATTGCTTCCTGGAGGAGGAGCGGCATGAGAACGTAGAAGGTCACTTGAGCGTTGTTAGCCTTGTTGTTGATTCTTCGGTGCCAACCTTCTACCGTGTTGTTCGTTTTGATATAACGCCGATATACACTGATTTCGCGAGGTGTCCAGACGCCAGATCTAAAGAATACAGTAAGGTTACAATACATAATTGTATACCAATTATATTTATTATTATCGTAGATATTTTCATGGTGACTACACAGTACACATGCAGCTATAACCTGATGATCGTGCCTGAAATCAGTACACAAAATTTAATACACATAGGCTATATTATAACCTACAATCTTGCATAGGATGCGGTTCTTCAAAGGGAATGTCCATGTGGATATCTGGGGATGTCAGCGCGTATTCCGTTTCCTGGTTAAGTGGTTGTTTTGGGGAAGTCATTATGTCTTTTCCATTGATCTGTGTACAAACAATGCAAATAGGGCATTTAAATAGGGAATTTGAGTTATTGTGAATTTGACTATGATATCATCATTTATCAATAGGTCTAGTTCTAGGATACATGTCGCCTTTCCGCTGATGTTTAGTCCTTTCTCATAATATCATGTTATTGAATGTTTAGGGATGAGACATCAACATAACATTATTATGCTGGTAGGAAAGCCCAAAAACCAATGCCTAAGACTTCAGTCTACTTTTGGAATGTCACAATATTTCTTGAATTTTAATGACTCGTGCAGTGCGCTCACAAACAAATTCCACAGATTGTGTATAAATTTGTAAAAAATTGTTGTTGCTGCATGCCCACCATCACCTTCGTCCAGTCGGTGGAGGCTGTCCTTTCTACTGTATGGCCGGGTTTGGGTGAAGCCGGAATATCCAGTACTTTCGTCTGGAAGACGGTGGATTGATCATGGCTTGATGCAATATCACTCAGTAGTCCGTAGTCGCACTTCCTCCTGGCTGGCATTCTTGGTTGATTGGTATGCAAGGGGTTCAAGCCGTGGCGTCTGTTGGTTCAGTGCTCATACACAAAGACGTGGCAGTGTACCATGTACAGTGACGTAAATCATTGTTAATGTACCAATCATTCACGGTATCTCAGCACGCAAATGCCACACTGCCACAAATGGATGTCGTTTGTAGCAATTTTCTTTCCACATTTTTTCATCAATTCCTGGTGGACTATTCGTGTGGATTTTACCTTTTCCTGGACAGGCAATGGACCAGTAGGCATACATAGTAGGCTAGGTCTGCATTACAGTAGGCTATACATTTAATATGTAATGGGCTATACATTTAATATGCAAACTCACTAAATCCTCATTGTTCGGATCTAGGCATGAAGAACTCATGGGTTTCTGGTTATCATGTTTGACACAGAAGAATTTGAAGCCATCTCCTGTCGTTAATTATAACTGAATGCGGCATCGTGATCACGAAGTCTTGGCAATTTACAACGTACGTCCGTCTAGTACCGTCCGCTATTTTGCTACTGTTCTCACATACGTATATATCGCCTGTTTACTTTTGATATTGGCGTTACACCGTACTCTTCGAGTTTGGCAAGAATTTCAGCATTCGTGACACTTCCTATTTTCGGTTAAAATCAGAATGTTTTGCCGAAATTTCATGAATTACGCACGAGCGAGTCAGGATTCGAGAAACTTTTAATGTGATTCTGTATATAACCTACACTGTTTCTAAAAGGTATGTAGTGTATATATATAATCCATTCTTTCATTTTTGATAACTGCCAACTAATTTTTGTGGTAAATAAATAAACTTATTAGTGTGGTACCTCATTCTCACAATAGTGTGCCAGGGTATATTCCCAGGTTTGAGATCCATTCATGGTCACCTTGGGAAAGTCCGCTATAACCTTCTGATGAAGGGGTTCATTGATGGGCAATACAAAAGTATACTCGCCTTTTGTAATTTTGTTCTGTTATAAATAAGTTATTACTTTTCTGATTCACGTCATTTGATTATAGTTTGGTACCTCCTTCTCACAACAGTGGGCCAGGATATATTTCCAGATATCCTTCGTGGATTTTCAATGTCTTATATAAATTATTTCATATCTACAAAGCCTTAATTTACAAAGCCTCAATGAACGGTATGTTTCGCTGGTAGTGTTTGCACGGGCTCAGCGCAATCCGAAGCAGTGTTGACACGGTCCTTTTGTTCCACAACACTTCTAGGTATGGATGGCTCCACTCCAATATATGCCGCCATCCTAACTGCATGGTCATAGGTGAGTGTGAAAAAGTCATACAATATTTTCTCGTATGAGTTGGTATACTCACCTCTGATCAGATTCGTTGCCTCAACAGTAGCCTATTTATCGCTTCTTTTTACAACAGGCTCGTGATGGCCTCTAAGCATGACAAGTGAGGAAATACAAAGATGACAAAGGGCGGTTTGTACGAACAGATGAACTCCCTAACTACGAGCTTTATAATTTCATAATTCAGTACTTTAATAAAAAAATTTACCGTACATGATCTATATTTACTATTCATATACTCACCGTATGTTCATATACTCACCGTATGTTGTCTGATATTTCCCTGCATACAACATTTCTCAATTTGAGAGTTCCACTATTGTCCATCCGCTGAATTTCTTCCAACTGTTCCCATTTTTCCAGAATCTTGACTTTAATTGATATATCTGTGTCAACGGTCATATTTTGAATATCTCCAATATGTGCGGTGACGTCTTTATCGATTTGTGAGCATGTGAAATCTATGTCTGTCGTAGTGAGTTTTGATGTTGCATTTATTAAGATGTCCGTGTCATTTTTAAAAATATTTTGTAATGTTCAATCTGAACTCTGGTTCGCTTCTTCTCCTGTGTCTGAAAATTAAACGAAGCGGCAACACTTCGGTGCCGTGCCAACAATCTTTTTCGTCGCAATCTGTAGGCAATGATACATGTGTGATGACGACGCGATAAATTGGCAGTAGATCTATACAGATTCTGATTCTTTTTCTCAATCTCAAGGGTATTCATACCCTTTGATCTTACATTATATACATTGAGTTAATATATTGGATAAATTTCATTAATGATTTAATGAATAACAATTGAATAACATAGGCATTACCTGAATATTTCGCAGATTTTGAAGGTATGGCCTGTCTGAATGGACATTTACCTTGATATGGAACTAATTGTTCGACGTTCATGCACTGTCAGATTTTCTCCAGGTCTGTACGGTTTATCGATGGTTGCCTCAAATTCCCTGAATGTGGCCATGATGTATTGGTCGTGTATAGCTCACTCGGCTATGACTAGAGCGTGCGATTTGTAATCATATGGCCGTGGGTTCTACCGTTCTAGTGTCATGTGCAGAGTGATTCGCATTCTCTGCATCTCAATAAATTATAAATTATCTCAAAATTCTAAATTGTCCCTTGGTAATCACAATGTGATTTATAATGATTCTGACATTTTAATGACGCATGCTCAAAAACAAATTTCACATATTTTTTATATTTCTGTCGCCGCTGGTCTATCATCGTCCACTTTGTTCAGTCGGCGAACAGAGTCCTTTTCTGTGACCATGGGTTTGGGTGACGT
This sequence comes from Wirenia argentea, assembly GCA_025802215.1. Taxonomy (NCBI): domain Eukaryota; kingdom Metazoa; phylum Mollusca; class Solenogastres; order Pholidoskepia; family Gymnomeniidae; genus Wirenia; species Wirenia argentea. The sequence continues at coordinate 10,311 of WNLI01166105.1, read as the reverse complement.
CAGAATATCCAATACTTTTGTCTGGAAGATGATGTTGGTTCCGGCTTCATGCAATATCACTCAGTAGTCACTCTTCTTCCTGGCTAGCCTTTTTAATTGATCGATATGCGATGTGTTCAAGCCATTTGCGAGAGGGGTTTCTCTCATCACGCCTCTCTCTAATTGGTCAGGAATGGGATGACTCAGGATCTAATGTGCGTGGAGATCCTACAGGTCACATATGGGTTATTTTGCTTGAAAACCATGGCAACAACTGAATCTTCGATGACATCGTACAGGCATAACGTCAGCAAGCATGCATTCCGCTCGCACTAGCACGCATAAATGTATCTCGTGCACATTCCATTAAGTTGGCTTCATACAGACCTCAGACGCGCACTCCACGGCCTATGTAATGCACAAAGACATGTCGGTGTGTATCGTGTACAATGACGTCATTGATAAAGTACCACACTTACCTGGTGTTTCGGCGTGCAAATCTCACATGGACGTCATTTGTAGCAATTTTCTTTGCTCAGTATATCATCAATACTGTGTACATTTAATACTGTACTGTACGTAAATTGACTAAATCCTTATTCGTTTCTAGGCATGACAAACCAGGTTTCTGGTGTCGTGTTAGATACTGAAGAATTCGAAGCCGTCTTCTGTCGTGAATTTAACTGAATGGGGCATCACAATAAATTGTTCAATACTGTTCTCACGTCGTATATATCGCCTGTTGACATTGGTGGTACTCCGTACTCTTCGAATTTGGCAACATATTTGCGACATACGTCGTGTCGTGGCTGCGAGACCGACAGCTTGTTCACGCAAGTCAAGGAGAGAGATTCGCAATTTTTGGGATTCACGTAGACTTTCAGTTTATCATTGAATTTTTCGTTAGCAATGGAGGTTTTGGCGAAATTATTTCGGAGGGAGGCGAGCTGGTCATCAACGTCATCGCCGACCTTGTCTGACTCGTCATAGAACTCCTGTTGTTCCATTACAAGGTCACATTCCATCGGTTTTCGACGGTTCATTCGCCTCGTCATCACATTCGAAGTTCATATCGCCCTCGTAATAGTACGCGTCGTCACTCGCGCTCGGGGGACCAAGGTCCTGAAAACTCATTCGGCTCATTGATTCCGCTAAATTCGCGACAACCATCTCTAATCGCACAAAATCGGAGGGAGTTAGGCCTATGTTTTATACTAGTTTTAAAAATGCTCTGGGAGAGCAGGTAAAAAGTGGTACTATATACATGTATTCTGAAGACCAAGGTAAAAAGATGGAAACTAGCAGGATAGGCCTACCATGTAGAGCAGTGGTTCTCAAAGTGTGGGCCGCGGCCCACTGCCGGTCCGCGGCGTGGTAGACGCCGGGCCGCGCCAACTATGAATTCTTGATTTTAAAATTAGGAATAGTATAAAAACCACAATGTATGAACATAAAAAATGCTTACCTAAACCATTTTTTCACAAAGGTACGTCATTTCCACACGAATTCCATTTGATTCGGCTATCTATTTTCTTTTAGTAAACTACCGGTACGGTTTTCGGTTTCGTTTTCAATGTTTACGTTCAATTGAACCGCGGCGGTTCACGTAACTGTATAAAAATATCCCGGTAAGAAAAATTATTTTGTGAAATGCGCAAAGGACTCATTACCATCGATTTCGCTGGCAATATCAAGATATGATTTGTCTTATATTTGTAATATTGATGTGTGAATACAGCATACCTCGTGTAAAAATGATGTCTGTTTTTTTTTCCGAGAATAAAAATGTTAATTATCTCCTGTCAATCATCTTTTGTTTTCATCTTTTGTTTTAGAAATTATTACAAGTACTACACATGATTTCTCAATATGTCAAAACAGGGATTGCTTACTTCGTTTTTAATATCAAAAAGTAGTGCTAGTTCTACAGAAAATGCTAAAATTACATGTGAGAAAGTTGACGATAGTGTACTTAAGGATAGGCCTACCGAAACTAGTAGTGATAATGTAGCAGCGTGTGTATCTGATGACGTTGTAGTTACAGAAGGTTCATTGAAACGTGATAGGCATAATGATTCACCAGGTATATCCTCACAGAACAAAAAACCCCGCAAACCAAAAGCTGGATTCACTCGACAGTATGACAGTGGGTATATGCGTTTTGGTTTTACGGTCATGGATGACGGTGAAGTCCCACGACCTCAGTGCGTTGTGTGTGGGGAGTGCCTCTCTAACGAGTGCATGAAACCGTCGAAAATGCTACGGCATCTACAAACCAAGCACAAGGATCTACAAAGTAAACCAATTGAGTATTTCACACGACGAAATAATGACTTGAAAACCCAAAAAAAGACACTAGTGTCCGCATGTACTACCAATGAATCGTGCCTACGCGCCTCGTACAAAGTTGCCCTGAATGTTGCCAAGTCCAAGAAAGCACACACAGTGGCGGAGAATCTCATACGTCCTTGTTGTGTCGATATTGTGACTGAACTTATGGGCGAAAAAGCCGGCGAAAAGATCAAAACCGTACCCCTTTCAAATGACACAATAAAGCGTAGAATTGATGACATCAGCGAAGACATCGAGGACCAGCTAACGTCCAGGATAAAAGCGGCCCAATTTTACGCGATCCAGCTCGACGAATCTACGGATGTAACTAACAGTGCCATTCTATCAGTCTTTGTGCGGTATGAATATCAGTCGGATTTCCAAGAGGAACTGCTATGTGCTCTTTCTCTACCCACAAACACGACAAGCGAACAAGTATTCAATGCCATGGATACGTACTTAAAGAAAAAGGGTATTGAGTGGAAGAATTGTGTGGGTGTGTGCACCGACGGCGCTGCTGCCATGGTTGGAATACGTTCAGGTAAGAGAGTGCACCCACTATTGTTAGGTTACTCGTTTCAGTTGTATATAAATAGATAAATAAATAAGCACATTACATGCATATCAGAATACCAAATATGGCTTTACAATAAAAATAATAAATATGATACTACAAATCCACAGCAGTCCACGTTTACCATGGATGATGGTACACATGTCTCAAATGCGGTTGAAAAATCCAAGCCGCATGATTTGAACCCACGCCCTCGAGAGGTTGGCGAGCACTGACCACTATACTGTGAGCCCATACACACATCCTACCATACTGCCCGATTTGAACCCACGCCCTCGAGAGGCTGGTGAGCACTGAACACTATACTGTGAGCCCATACACACATCCTCCCATGCTGCATGATTTGAACCCACACACTCGAGAGGCTGGTGAGCACTGACCACTATACTGTGAGCCCATACACACAGCCTCCCATGCTGCATGATTGGAACCCACGCCCTTCAGAGGCTGGCGAGCACTGACCACTATACTGTGAGCCCATACACACATCCTACCATGCTTCATGATTTGAACCCACGCCCTCGAGACTCGAGAGGCTGGCGAGCACTGACCACTATACTGTGAGCCCATACACACATCCTATCTCCCTCCACCTACAGGTGTGGCGACACGGATCAAACAAGTGGCTCCGCAGTGCCAATCGACCCATTGCTTTATACATCGAGAAGCACTAGCCGCCAAACACATCTCTCCTCTTCTCAACGTTGTATTACAAGATGTTGTCAAAGTCGTTAACTACGTTAAAGTAAATGCTTTAAATTCACGACTCTTTGCTGCATTATGCAAAGACATGGGATCCGATCACTTACAATTGCTTTACCACACTGAGGTACGATGGCTGTCAAGAGGAAAGGTGTTATCTCGGGTCTATGAACTCAGGCAGGAACTCTATGTCTTCCTAAAAGAAAAAAAACCTGATATGGCTACACAGTTTGTTGATGGCGAGTGGCTCGCTAAACTAGCATACTTGTCGGATATATTTGCTCACATGAACGTACTAAATCAGTCGATGCAAGGCAAAATGTCAACAATATTTGGTATGATGGACAAAATAGAAGGGTTCCAAAAGAAAATGAAACGATGGGAGAAGCAAGTGAATAAACTGTCATTTGACATGTTTGAGAATACAGCGGAGATACTCAGCAATGACTTGATTAACAGAGAAATAAGTAAGCCAAATCTGAAAACTGTCATTTCTGATCACTTGCTAGGCCTCATCGACATGTTTGCCAAATACTTTCCCGAAGAAAGTGACCCAAGAACCGGTACGCAATGGATTGTGAATCCATTCTTATCACACGAAAACCAAAACCTGTCCGACTGTGAAGAAGATACATTGCTAGAACTGTCGGCAGACAGTCGTCTTAAAGCTCTCAACAATAATTGTACAACACTGCAAGAATTCTGGATTCAAGCCAGAACAGAATACCCAGTTCTTTCACAAAAAGCTCTGAATGCTATCTTACCATTTCCATCGAGCTATCTCTGCGAGACAGCTTTCTCCCAGATGTCCGTCATAAAAACAAAACATCGCAACAGGCTCGACGTCAGTTCGTCACTGAGGGTAGCAGTCACCAACATTGATCCTAGGATTAATAAACTCGCAGCTAACAAACAGGCCCATAAATCACACGGGGGGTCAGATAGTAAATAACTGAAATCTATCATCCATAACCAATCAACTACTATCCATGCATCTTGAGTAAAATTAATAGCCTGTATTTTCTATAATTGACGTGACATCAGAAATCAGAAAGAAAACAAAGGTATCGTAATTGTTATAGTTGGGTTTTTTTCTCATAAAATGTACAACAATTATTTAGTTTTACTGTAGTAGTAAGTCCAATTACCATTGGCGTTGATCATATTTAATCAGCAGATAAAACATATGTATAATAATTGCAACAAAAACGTGTTATTTACAATAATCTTTCAACAAAAAAAATACAAGTGTGTATTAATAATCGTAAATACTGTTATTCTGCTTTCATTGATAAATGTCTACAAACGTACTAATAATGATTACGTATTAATATTTCCAGAGATTTACTTACATCTACATATTTTCACACTCACTCAACAGCAATAATAATCATAACTAATAATTATGACAAGTGACAAAATTCGCTAACAGCTAGTGCCATGACATGATAGTTAAGTTTCACTCTCGTCAGTTCCTTTTCCATCCACCCATCCACACATGTATCCAACCAATCAACCATCCATCTGTACATCGATCCAGCAACCATCCATGCACCCATCCATACATGTGGCCAACCATACATCCATCCGTACATCGATCCAACAACCATCCATCCAATCAACTATCCATAATATTACCGTCATCTCACACCAATGAAGATTAATGACAGCATTATTATTTTCTCCAAAATCTCTCGACAATCAGTTGTTTTAAAATAAATATGCAAACTGTATAACAATTATTATAATATACACACAATAATAATGGACCATAAAAATATATTACGGGGATAAAATTTTCTCTTAGCCGCCGCGCAAAATGACAGCTGATTCAAGATGGTGTCTTTTCTCCTTGACGTGATGTTTGACTGCAGGAAATCAGTGCTTTCCTCGGAGTATGTTTGCAGAATGTTGGAATCCAATTGTATGATCAGTCACATGGATACCTGAGGTAAGATACAACATTATTAGCAAATAATTATGACAATTATTATAGAAAAAACGTAAAATTGTGTGAATTAAGGGGGTCACAGTGACAATCACAAACATCAAATTTAACCTCCCAAAACGCGGGAAACAGCCTCTCAGAGCATCTAGCCCTAAAAATTTTCTGGGGGAGGACCCCCAGACCCCCCGTTTGTCGTCCGGTCCTCACCTTGGACCAGAAAATGGCCTGCCGGGCCCCAGCTAAAATACTTTGAGAACCACTGGTATACATGATGATGGTACAGACAATAACGTTGCTATACTTGTTAAAGTAAACCGGTATGTTCCGCGACATATTGGAAAAGAAGTAAGGCCCAGTTCGAGCTACACCTAATCCACTTTTTCGTGGTATGTTCCGGAAGATACTGCTTCAATTTTCAACCACCTCCAGTAGCATGTACAAAGTAAACCACTTCGCTCCGACACGCTTCACTTTAATTCGCTAGTATAGTAACATCGAGCGAAGCGAATCGATTCAGATCACTTTTATTGTGTTATCGTGGGTTTTGACGAGTTACGTCCTGTGTAGCACAAGGCATAGTATTTATAGTAGACTACGTCGGTGGCACAAGGTCGATCGATAGATCTTCCCCACTTTCTCCCAGTTTAGAGTGGCAGGTGTAGTAACGGTGCAATTTTCAAACCGGTTTGAAAGTGATCCGAATCAATCCATTTCACTTCACTTTGCTTCACCCCGGTTAGCATGTATAGCAACAGCTATAGTTGAGGGTTGTGTCTTGGAGCTATCACAGAACAGAACCAACATTGGATCGTAATTCGTGAACTTTGACCATTTGTGGTCTGAAACGGCGTACCGGAGAGTGCATTAATTCTCTAGATACACACCTCTATAACAAACAAACCTACCTACATAACCGAATAACCACCACTAAAGTCATGTTATGTACACTTTCAGATAGCAGACATGTCACAATTGGCGGCGAGTGACATTTTGACGGTGTTAGCGGCATTTGCAGCGGTGTACATTGTCCAACGACTGGTGAGGAGATACATACGATACCGAGGCTACAACCTCCCACCAGGACCCCAGGGATGGCCACTTCTCGGCTATCTGGGAGGCACGAGCCATTTGACTCTCCTGGATCACAAAGAGAAATACGGAGACATCAGTTACATGAACATCCTAGGTAAGGACATTGTTGTGTTGAACTCAATACCAGCTATCCGTGAGGCTCTACAGGGACCTACTGCTGTAGTCTTTGCGGCGAGACCAGCAAACTTCCATAAGCAATACACCGTAAAGCCGAACAAGGATATTGTATTTCGTTCACCAGACGAGGAAAACTGGAAGCCTCAACGTAAACTGGTGCATTCACTCATTAAACAATACGCAGAGGGAATCCCACAAATAGAGAAGATAGTCAGTGCGGAGCTTGATGTGGTCATCTTGGGATTAGATAAGAGAGTTGGTGAACCGATGGACATAGCAGAATACCTAAATACATCAGTAATCAACATTGTGACCATTCTTTTAATAGGTGAACGGTACGATTATGACAATCCAAAACTAACTCAAATTGTTGAGTATTATCGTACCAATTTAAAATTGTTGCGACCATTCAGTGATGTAGTGCTGAGTGCGTTACCATTTTTACGGCACATCCCGTTTGGCCTTGGTGCATTGTTCAAATATCTTCTTTACAGGAAGCAACAACTCATAGACAATTTCTTCACGCGACCAAAACGTCAGGCGGATTGTGAGGCCGAATCACACACAGGTATTGTTTACGAGATGATTAAGAAGCAGAAGTCTACACCGTGGTTATCTGATTTTTATATCCGAGGCGCTACGCTAAACATGTTTGGTGCAGGTATCCCCACGACGGGTGTATCGTTGAGAGCGTTCTTCCTGCTCATGTTGCATCATCCTGATGTCCAAAGCCAGATTCAGGTTGAGATTGATAACATCGTCGGTGCTGACAGACGACCGGCGGCGTCCGATCGTGGCCGCATGCCGTACACAATGGCCGCCATATTGGAGATGACCAGATACGCCAATATTTTACCAGTTTCTGTTCCTCATTCATGCGCGAAAGACACGACTTTCCGGGGATACACCGTGCCTCGTGACGCCATCATCCTGTCTAATCTATTTCGCGTTCTTCATGATGAGGCATTGTGGGAGAATCCTTGGAGTTTTGATCCGTCTCGGTTCTTAGATGACTCTGGCGCACTACTACCAGCGAGCCACCCGAGACGAGCCAACCTAATCGCCTTCGGTGTGGGCAAACGAGCGTGTATGGGAGAGGTGTTCGCCAAAACTCGTATGTTCCTGTACATCACAACACTGCTGCAAACATTCACCATGAAACCTGTCGAATGTCTCCCGTCATGTGACCCACGTGACATGGAACTACCTGCATTTGTATTAGGACCTGTGCCATATGACATGGTTATACAACGACGTGACGATGCGGTTCATATGTGATATCGCTATAGATGTAACTGCACTACTGCCTTATCAGATCATGATACACTGCCGCTAACTACGCACGTATAAAGGATCTTTGCTACGCAGTAACTATGCCATTATTAATGGACTACCACAAGAATGCCATTACTGCATAATGCATTCATAATTGGTTACGGGTTTAAGCTACCATACGACTGTTTTATATAGATTTTACTGTACATACCCTTATTATATCAAATGACGTATAATATATAATATATATATATACCTATAACAACCAATTATTTGTTTAAATACACTTGAATAAGCTTTCAATGAATGAATATTCGACATTGTTTTGTCAGAGTCAGATTACTGTATTTAGATTCACACTAAGGCATAACAACGATACTTGAAATTGTAACAGATGTCCGAAGGTTTACGTACGAGAAACCGGAAAAAAAATCATGACGATAAAAACCGAACATATCGCCTATGTAGAAAAAAATTGTGAGGCAATATGGATACGTAAAACGAGGGACAACTGAATACAGATGAGGGGGCATCAACTCACACCCTGGTCCTGAGGGCCAAAAAAGGTTCAAAATCTCAGAGGCCACATTATACAACGGTTTTGTATTCCCAGACATGTATGGATTCAGGTTTCATGCGTCGTTAAAATTGACAAAATCGTCTGCCCTGTCTAGCGTCATTTTCCTTAGCAACACATAGCAACGCATGATAATGTTGTATTCTACCGCTTTTGCGGTGCTTAACAATAAGAATTTGTGTGCGATATCTATTTTGTCTAATATACTTTTGCCATATGTCCCATAGTAACGACTATCAACCCCGTAGCAACCAGCAACTGTCATATAGCAACACGGTTTTGGTCAAGTTTCTTGGATACCGTATAAGATATAACAATGAAACTTGCTATACGGTATCTCTTGTCAGATACAAAAGGAATGTAGTCCATGGCAACCCTTAGCAACTTCCATAGCAACACATTCACGTTTTATTGGGGGATTTATGAGGACCGGTGTCTATCCTAAGCACATATAGACTGTAGTCCTATTGCAAGTTTGAAACCTTAATCACTCTTCCAAGTATGGCTAACATCCAATTTTTGCTTTGCAACGGAGGGTGACTTGTATTGCGCGACATCACTTAAAAGTTCAAAGTTTTGCATTATCTGAATGTGCTATCCTTTCCCTATCCAAAAGTGTATAAATTCATACAAAAAAAATCACTTACACAGACAAAAATGCCGGTCGTCACCTAGAATTCAGTATAAATTCATTATATAAACTATCGTGTAAACGTCTATTGACTGACTATTTTTTTCACAATGATTTGTATAATGTAATAAAATTAATATGAAATTCCATAGATCGTTAGCATATAAATATGTACTGCGAGAGGTCACCTGGACAGGTGTTCGCTTGACCTGTAGATAAAAACTAGATATAGATGAGGCGATTGTTTAGGATTCGCATACTGTACAGCCGACTTTCTCACCTGCCATGATAATAAAATGTTAGGACAATGATATCATGGGCCATGACGTACAAACGGCTGTCGAAGTAACCAAGGACCGAAAACTTTGGGCGCACCTGGTGAAGTACACTAAGTCTAATTAAAATAGACGTTTTACGCGTATAAGATACATAGATAGATCATGTGCCATGATATCATTGTCCTAACACACTTGTACATTATACCCAGATAATAGAGAACTGGCAATAGGCCCAACCATTTTGTAAATCTCGTTTTAATGACATCATGACTTTGGCGAACACACAACTATTTGGTTAAAGCCACCTAAGCATATTTTAAATTATCCTTTAATTCCTTTAATCATGAAAAAAACATGTGATTTATGTATTACAATTATTTTTCTATGGAGTATCATCGCAAAATAATTATGGTGAACAATCGGTGATTTAACTGTCAGACTAATGCAGTTTACCTGTAGGGAAAATAAGAACAAAATTATTTTAGTGTATAGAATTTGAGGCGGAACCACCGCCTCAAATTCTCTGTATTAATTCAGCGACCCTTTCAACGATATATCACTGCTATGTGGAGAAAACACTATTACACAATGAATGCAATGTGTAACGGAGGTGTTTGTATTATGCACTGTGTAGATGGAGGATGTAGGTACGTAGCTTCATCTTTAATTAACATTATAAACTATATTTAATAAAATTTAAAGAACATTTCGAAACACAATTTAACCATCTGCCTGTCACAGTCGACCCTCTTCTACAACAACAAGCTGCTTCTGCCTCACCAGACCCCCTCATTGACATTGGCCCTC
>WNLI01166104.1:0-24703 GCA_025802215.1 Wirenia argentea | reverse complement strand
GTTAGTTAACAAGAGGCTTGACTTAAAAAGTCGTGGTCTGGGCACACAGAGGGCCCTTTACCAAACAAGCCTTAAAGTGGTAACCACTTTATAACTAGCAGGAATACTAAAACAATATCCCTGACAACTAACTAATGACAACTCTGCTATTTGTATCAAGCATTGATGAGCCTGCGAGATCTTGATCAATTTCATTTTCAAGTTTCTTTTGAAAATAAAATGTGTTTAAACAAAAACAAAAAATACAAAGTACAATTAAATAATGTGGACAATGCTTTGTCTACAGTAGTTTAGTATACTGTGCCTACCACAGACACTAGCAACATTACCAGTATTATATGCAGAAATACCGCATATGTCCAGGTTATGGCATGTGAAATATTAGCATCTAAATAGTAGCCCTGAAGTACAAACTGATGTAACCCATGCTGGGGAGGCCAGTGGAGGGAAGGAGTGTCTCATGGCTCCTTTGGTGAACTGTTCTCACCCCACCACCCAGAGGCACGGATATAACTTGACTGGATATATCTATTTAAATCAGCTGAAACAAATTGATCCTACGACCACCCCTCGCTCACTTTTTTATGGCCTTGCTAAATCTTGAGATCCTGTTAGAGTTTTACAGGAATATTTTTATACCATTTTCGATGGTCGATTATTAAAACTAATGAATAGCCTAGCCACTAATAATATGGAGTTTCATGTCTATTACTGTACCTGCATTTACATTAAATGTTCATAGCGGTCGTGTTCATCAGTGACTGTGTCGGCACCAAAGAACCGTATTATTATTATTACTACATTGCAACACTAGACATCTCTTGTCAATTATTTTTTACCATTAATGATGTATCCACTTTCGGAATTTTGGGTTTCCACCATCTGTCCATGTGCCTGAGTTAACTTTGAGCCACCACACCAAGACTGTAGTGTTCTGCCCTAGTACTCGAATTCAACAATGAATAAAATGTCCCGCTATTATTTCATACTATTTCATACAATGACATTTTGTGTTGAAGGTTCTAGCGGAGAGTGAACAGATGCGTAAGGAAGCAGACGACAGTGGACCACGGGCTGAACTCGAACATTGGAAGAAACGAATGTCGAAGTTCAACTATCTGCTGGATCAAATCAAAGGGTCAAAGGTCAAGACTGTACTTGGGGTTCTCAATGCTGCCAAGTCTAAGTTCATTAAGGTAGGTTAAATTAAAAGTAAAGTTTGATATTTAAATGCCGCATTTTCAGATCTCTCAATCTACCAAATGTCGGTCTAGACTACATCACGGTTGAAGTTGAATGATTGAGTGGTTGGTTTCTTTCTTGAAAAAGATATATTCGGTTGGTAGTAACGTTATATTTCTTATTTTAACACACATAACCGTTTATCAAGATTTACTAGTAACGTTTTGATGACTCTCAGTCACTGTTGATTGTTTGCTTGCCTGATTGATTGATTGATTGATTGATTTATTAAGCTTAACTTGTATGTGGTGCTATATTTAAGAGAATCGCAGAAATAACCAAAAATTGCAACCATAATTTTGATATTTGATAATTTCTCCTGAACAGATCTGGCAAGAAATGGACCGTAAGATCACGGACTCAGCTAACGAAGCCAAGGACAATGTGAAATACCTGTACACACTGGAAAAGTACTGTGATCCTCTCTACAATAGTGACCCGGTAAGTCTATTATGACCTTTTTTGTATGAGTTTGTTCTCCATGCGTGTATCTAGCATAGATCATCCGCGCACCAGGTGAGTCGTGTCGGACCAAACAAGTGGTCAGGGTTTGTGAATCACCATGCCTCAAATGACTCGACCATTAAAGCCAAGGTCTTGAAGGATTATAAAAATCCCAAGTCTAGGAGAAATCAGTGGAGAACATTGCCTTGGTGGGTCGCGAAGACTGAAAAAACCCTAACCACCGACAACACACCCACTGATCCTCCGCACCTCGGTTTATCATTGATGCCAGAGTCTCCAGAGTAGTTGAACCAAATCGGACCAAGTTAATGGTCAAAGTTTGTGGTTCCACCCACTCGTATGATAGCGGAATACCACTGTTAGTACATGTTTTTATTTCCATATTTGGAAGAAGTACCTACTTACCTACCCTACATAGCTACTGTAACACATCTAACCTTCCAGGTGGGAATGTTGGAGTGCGTACCCGGCCTGATCAACGCGATCCGAATGATCCACAGCATTTCTCGCTACTACAACACATCTGAGCGCATGACATCACTTTTTGTCAAGGTATACTATTATCTTTTTAATATTATGTAGAATATTTAATTAAACATTGCCAGGAGTTCCGTAAAGTGTTGGATCTATAGAGTATACTGTCTTTTTATGCATTTCTGTGTTTCAAAAGCAGTCAATTTGTCTTGAGCGTGCCACTGCCACACAGTACCTGGTACTCCTCTAACCCAATTTCATGCGTTGCCATGGAAACAGTCCTTAGTATCCATTTACAACTGGGTGAACCGAGGCTATGGTTATGCTGTCTTCCTTTCTTAAAATTATTGAAAGACACTGTGCAATTAATTGATTATAGCTATTGTTGATTCATTGAATTTCTGCTGATGCTTCCCATGTTTTTGTGTATGAATATAGTATCAAGAATACACATACCCTGTGACACAATTCTCAGATAACGAATCAGATGATCACCGCATGTAAAGCGTACATTACGAGCGGCGGTACAGAAAACGTCTGGTCCCAACCGACGCACGTCGTCTCGGCAAAGCTCAAGAGCTGCATCCACTTGAATCAACAATACCAGCTCTCCTTCCACCGAACCAAAGCCAAGCTTGAACAGATGCCCAACGAGCGACAGTTTGATTTCTCCGAGATGTACATCTTCGGGAAGTTTGATACGTTTACGCGGAGACTGAAGAAGATCATTGATATGTTTGATACGATGGAGATGTATTCTCATTTGCCAGAGTCTAAGATTGAGGGTGAGTGTAACATGTTACAGGGCAGCTATTAATGTGCATAAAAATAACTGCTAATATACAAATGATTCCACATGAAAAAGTAAATAAATAAAAGATTAGTGACAAGTTAGACTTTGTAAAGAGTAGAGGAGTCTTTTGTATGGACGGTCCATAGATGGTCTGGATCCCGTTTTGGGGTTCAGATGGATCCGAAACGGCTTGCCGACACGTAAACTAAGCATGCTAGATACATACCCCGACATCAAATACGCACCACCAGTATCGTAAAGAATATCTGGCCAAAGGCTAAATAATATCACCTGAGTACGAAGTGTAATGTTTGTTAAGACACGAGGCCAGATACCGTATATCTTGCGATATCCTTTGCACATTATATTTTACACATTAGGTTTATGACAGTGACTCAAATTGTTTTCCCTTCCTTTAGGAATGGAAGTAATGGCAAACAAGTTGGGTAAACTTAGGCTATGGGTATGCTGATTTTCCCAAGGATAAATAGATGTCTCGCCTTTACAACCCAAAACCGCTTTGACTCAAATTGTCAACCTTTCCCACCCAGGAATGGAAGTGATGGCAAACAAATTCAACGTGGTGGTGACAGTGATGAGAAAGAAACCATACGACTACCTCGATCATCGCCGAACTGAGTTTGAGCAAGACTTCGATGATTTCAAGCGTCAGATCTCAGAACTCCATGTGAGATGCAGATTTATTATATATATCATATAATCGTGTAATAGTCAAGATCATACTTCGAGAGGGAGACTGGCAAGCCACGTAATTGTGTCGTCGTCAGGATAGCGCAGGCTGGCAAAGTCGTTGAGGGATTTGTAGAGCGGGCAATCAGAGATGACATATTGGATTGTCTGTGATGGGTGGCCGCAGGTGCATGTTGCCGAAGATTGGTAGTCCCGGTGCTGTAGAGTTTCGGCAGTGCGAGCCGTGCCACATCGCAGTCGGTTTATTAAGTATTTCTGAAAAGTAATAAAAACTAGAACCAGGAGGGATATTTTTGTTGAATAAGTACGTGACTCGAATATTTAGTTGAAACGTCTATCAACAATAAAAGTTTTACATTGAAGTTGCAGTCTGATTTGCATAAATCTAGACTAAATATTTCATATTGTGTTTCCTTTCCAAATCGTAAATGACTATAGCATATACCTACATATATGTGCTGGCAAACAAGAATTTGTGGTTAATCAAGGGACATATTTTTCTTTTATTTTGTTGACCTTTTCAATATACTCTTTCACAGTACACGATAAAAACGTTCATGGACCAGCGATTCGAGAAAATCACGGACACCCAGCGCGCCCTACACCTGCTGCACAAATTTGAGAGGATGAACCTCCCAAATCTTGGAATAGACGACAAATACCAGCGGATTCTCTCTCACTACGCCAGAGACATCGAGATGATCTCGCGCATCTACCAGAAGAACAAAAATGACCCTCCGATTGATCGCGATTTGCCACCTATTGCTGGTACGTATACTAGGCATCATAAAAAACCTTACATCGGGATATTTTCCATTATAGCGTTGATATTTGCTCGTAATATCTGCATTTCTCAAGCGATCACACAAGTTATGTTATACCGTTGGAAAGAGGACTAAATTGTCTTTCTGGCTGTATGCCAAATTTTTACATACACTTACAAATAAAACTGTGGTTACCGTTTACGCAAACATTCATTTTTTCGTTCTTTGGTGCGATAAATGCATGTTTATGTAAATGTTCATATCTTAGGTATTCGGATATTAGAATTTCAGGTACGGAGCGAAAGGAAATTTATTTAGCCTTTCAAAAGTGTAAATTAATTTGTGATCGGCTAAGTAGGGCTAATACAGATACTGTAACGGTATAAGTAACGGTAACTTGGAATATATCGTAAAACAAAAAATGCATAGTTTTATTCGGAAGCGAATGGAAGAAATTTGCAGATGGTCAGAAAGAAAAAATTATTCCTCTTCCATCATGCAAGAGCCCATGGACACGTTCCAACTGTACCAGGAAGTTCTTGATGATTGTATCCACTATAAAAATGTTCTCTCGCTTCTCTGTCAGGTAAAATCTGTTGGGCACGTCAACTATACCGCCACATCCAAGAGCCCATGGATGCCTTCCAACTGTACCCCGCCGTGTTGAAGACCATTGAAGCCAGGAAATGCATCAAAAACTTCAACAAACTGGCAAAAGTTCTATTGGAGTTTGAAGTTCTCTATCATCGCGGCTGGCTTCGGCAGGTATGGTTTTTTTGCTGTTATATATGATTGTGTAACATGACTTTTGTATCATTATAGAACATCTTTTTGGCCAAAAAAATGTGATGACACTAACAATGATGAATAATGTAGGCTATTATAAACTTACAAAGTTTAAGTACATAGCCTAATAAATTAGGATACAAATTCGAATTGGGTCTCAAGCATGGTTGGCTAGGGGTAAATGTATATGAATGAATATCGGCGGGGAAACTGGGGTACCCGAAGAAAACCAGGCACGATTTCTTCTGTCGATCTTCCTTCAGTCAAAGAAACCTGCATGATTCCCAGTAAAGCTACCGTGCCCCCATGTATTCAATTTCAAATTGAATGTGGTGACTGAAATGGTGGATGTAACGAGTTTCTTTCCCAAGGGAATTCCAGCAACACAGGAAAATGTCAATTCAATGTCGTCGCTATACTTACGAACTGAAGTGAAGCAAAGTGAGGTGAATTGATTCGTGTCAGTTTCAAACCACTTCGAAAAATTGCACCGTTACTACACCTGCCGCTCTAAACTGGGAAACATGGAGCAGATCTATCAATCGACTGTCATGACCTCATGTGACCTTGTGCTGCATGGGACGTAACTCGTCAAAACCCCCTAATAACACGGTAAAACTGATCCGAAACGATTTGGTTTGCTCGATGTTTCGTTGATATTCTAGCGAATTATAATGCGAAGCGTGTCGGAGCGAAGTGAAGTAGTTTACTTCCTACCTGCTCCTGGAGGTGGTTGAAAATTGAACCAGTATCTTCTGGAACATACCGGGAGAAAGTGGATTAGGTGTAGGCTTGTAACTCAAACTGTGACTTTTCCAGCTACAAGGTAGTCGACCCCACGAGCTCTGTATCACCAGGTCAGTGCTCTACCACTAAGCTACTGCCCCCTATTCAAATAAAGACAACAATAATAACTTTCCAGATTGAAGCAGTGAAATCTGGGCTCCAAGCGTCCCTACTAATCCGCCATCCAGAGACTAACGAACTCTACGTGAACTTTGACCCCCAAATAATGACGATGATCCGAGAGACAGAGTGCATCACACGTCTTGGGTTAGATATCCCGGCCTTCGCTCAGACGCTTCGTGCGAGCCAGCAGGAGTACAAGGAGATCTACAACAATCTGCAGGTGGGCAGGTGTATTGACAAATAGTTTGCTTTGTACATTGGACAAGGATTGTTATACATATTTACATAGATCTGCACTAGAAATAGAAAATATGTGGATAAATTGACATGCGTCGCGGTGGCCGAATGGTCTAAGGCGCTGGTACGTTGATAAACCGATCACGATCCTAGGCGGCAGCCGTGGGTTCAATCCCCGCAGGTGTCATCGATTTTTACCCAGAAAAAAAATTGGGTAGACTTTTCTCCGTGTACCAGCCGCATGAGAAAGTAGGAAAGTAACCTGCGGTAGATTAGTGTCCTGTCCAGGCGGTGCAGTGTTGCTTCAGCTGTATACAATTTACATTGCATTGTTCCGATCCGCTTAGCACTGTGAACCGGGATATGCTCCAGATTCTATTAGCCACTTCGGGGGCTACGAAGGAATTAATATTTTAGGTATGTCAAGAGTTAAAAGTTCAAACTCTTTGCAAATGGGCGTACACACTGGCCATTTTTCTACTAATACTAAATATACCAAAATGCTATACGTGGTTGTGAGAAATTAAAAATCCTGTTTGTAATCATGGATGGTTTTTTTTTGTTTATGTTTAAAAATAACTAAAATCATCCTCTCTTCATAATTTGATATTGTTGTTTCGAGATGTTTTTTAGCTCACCTGCTGAGCTTTTGCCCGCAATGCGAAAAAATACAGAAAATTGTTTCGTCAATTTTTTTAATGTAATTTTGAATAAAATACAGTCAAGTGCCAAATGAATTTGTTTAGCACCAAAAATGTTGGCAAAATTAAATAGCCTAATGAAGTAATCAGCGGAATGACGTAATTACTCTACATCAACCATATAATATTTGCTACAGGTGATGTTGAAAGAGAATGTGAGAGTCCGAGAGAAAATCCCCGCCGCGTTTGACCCCCTTATGGCTCCTCACATCGCCAAGGTTGACAGCATGGTCGAACCGGGCCTCACTATGCTCACCTGGACATCCATCAATATCAATGAGTATATCAGTGTAGTGTATGAGGAGCTCAACCAGCTCGAACTGCTCATCGACAGGGTCCAGGTTTGATGATTACTTACTTAACAGCAATGCTCGTGTATAAGCCATATAGCGCCAACAGTGTGCAAAATAATACAATTGTTGCTCATCCATGCTACTGTTATTTGTACCTCAAAACCTCCCCGTTGACTCTATATCTCTATATCTAAAGACAACCTGTTATGATACTATAACTCCATACACATTGTAGACAATCTGTATACATCCAATGGTGCTATCCTACAATCAATGAAAATTGCAACAATACATTATCTCACCAAGCGTATGATCTCTATCCGATGTTGAAAACTTTCTGATCTGTATCTAACCCAACCTTCTCATTCAATAAGGTCATTGTGCTCAATCGTGCAAGATCGGTATCAGGAGTCGTAGTTGACTGGATTCCTTTCCCCTCTGCTTAGCTTTAGGTTGGCTGTTGGTTCTGATCCTTCAACTCTTGGCTCTGAAACCTCATCACATTGCTCTGTTATCTCCGAAACCTCATATCTTGGCCCTGTTAGCTCTGACACCTAATCTCTTAACTGTTAGGTTTGACAGATGAGCTCTTGGCTCTGTTGGGTCTTAAATCCCATGGTGGTTCTGAAAACTCATCTTGTAGCTATGTTGGCACTGAGACGTCTCTTGGCTATGTTATCTCTTGACCCTGAAATCTCTGTTGGCTATGTTGGTTCTGAAACATCATCGATTAGGTCTTTTAGCCCTGCCACCTGATCTCTTGATGACTTTTAAACCTCTTTAAGTTGTTATAAAATCTCTTATTCGTTCTGATATTTACAGGACATATGTGACTACCGTATAGACGAAGTACTCGTGGAAATGAGTACCCTCACTCTGTGTCAGCTACCGGAAGAGGAACCTTGGACGGTCGACCACTTTTTGGAAAATACTCAGGTCAGTTGTAGTGAGCACAAGGTAAATGAGTAGGCTACTCATGGAGATAGATGTACTCATAGAGAGTTGAGACGAGGTACTCGTAGAAATGAGTACCCTCACTCTGTGTCAGCTTCCGGAAGAGGAATCTTGGACGGTCGACCACTTCTTGGAAAATACTCAGGTAAGTTGTAGTGGTAATGACTAATGAGTACTCGTAGAGAGTATATTGGTAGATGAAGTGCTGATATTAGTGAGTATCATGATACTTTGTCTGTAACCACCTGCATCATGGAACATTTTCTGAAAAGTTCCACCGCCTGTGATTTTCTCAGGGTTTCCTATCGAAACAGAGGTGGAAATCTACACTGCAGTTTAGAGATTCATGTGCTGTGTAGGTTATTATGGGTGGTACTGATTGTGTATCTGTACACATGAACTCTAAGATTGGGGAATAATACCCCTGATGTGATTTATTTTTGCAGATGCTGTGTGTTAAAGGCTCAGTGACGCTCCAAACCAAAAGTGTGAACGTGGAAGAGGCTGCCAATGAACTCATCAACCTGATGTGTGAGGTGATGGTGGAGTCTGATGTTATAGCAGAAAGTGATGAGGATGACATCGACAGTGAAGGTAAGAGGATACTCGTGTGTATGATTGTACACCTGGCATGATGTACAGGGTGTCCCAATTGAATGTATCCACCTAGAATACGACGGCGCACATGCAAATCACCGTTACTCTTAGACGCATACTTTCTATAATACTCATGTGCGTCTAAGAGTAACGGTGATTTGCATGTGCACCGTCGTATTCTAGGTGGATACATTCAATTGGGACACCCTGTATATTAGAAAAAAACTGACATAAAATACCCCACAAGGGTATTGAAATACATTAACCCTCCTCCGTTGATGTCTTTTGCAAGACTCTTGGTCAAACATTTCGCAGGCCAGATGCCGAGAGCTCGCGGACTGCCAGTTGGTCAGCCCTGTCCCCCAAACGGCATTCTTCCCAATATGCATGACCAAGATGTTAAACAAATCCAAATATAGCTTTAGACTTTGTATGGTTAGATCAAACAGTATTAATAATTGCAGCATGCAACAATATTAATAAATTTACAGTACTAGTCTGTTAATTCTAAATTTCCACCCATGTGTTGCACATTGTAACCATTGTTATGTATGAAGATTACAAAGATTGCGAATTGTAACGACGAATTTCCTAGCCCCAGTTTAAGAACACATTTCCTAGCCCTAGTGTAAGGACAGACTTCCTAACCCTGAAATATTTGTATTAATTGTAAATACATATGGCTTACGTATAGATTTGGTAGTAAAGCAAAACATATGATTATTTTGATATAATTATGCATTATAAAGGGCTCCTTGAATGCCCAATGCTTAGCTGACGATCTTCCCTCATACAGTCATGTAACACCATCATTTGACAGATGAAGAAAATTCATGTTGATGCTGGCAATACAGACATGATCTGACGCATCTATAATACTGTAAACAGGAATCACACATAATAATCTACTAAGTCTAATCCTAAACATTTTTCTAGGTGAGGGACGAAGGAGCCAGCCGAGTAGTGCGGCACGGAGCAAATCCGGTAGTAAACGCGGCCCTTCCCAACCTTGGTCAGCCGCCGCCGCCGCCAAACAACGTAAGGAGATGCATGAACGAATCGAAGAAGCTGCTAATGAGCTGCTGAAACACTTCAACCAGCGTAACCTCGATGCTCTACAAAAAGTGTGCCGCAATACTCTGGAGGGACTGAGAAAACGGATTACTTCCAGCTCTATGGTCCATTACATTGGTTAGTTCATCAGTTAATTATTATTGTTTTTTGTGAATTTTTCCTGAGTTTTGTACCTAGCATAACTGCGAGAAGGCTGATAACCTAATCAAAGGAGCCACACGTCATTCCATTCTGCTATAGCCAAAAATTATATTCGTTAGTTTATTTGTTAGTTATTAGTCTAACTGGTTGATTTCCCATGTGGTTGGTGTCAGGAACAGCATCCGACCTGTAAAATCAACCTTGCCATTTATAGTATTTCCATCTGGAATGCCCCACGTCTAACCAAAGGTTGAGGTTTTGACGGCCAACGAATTAGGGATAGGCCCTACCGCTGTTTTTGCTTCAAATTTAATGTCATATTTGGTGATTTAGATGGCAAATTTCAAATGTACGGTAACTGTACCAATTGGCTTTTTCTATATCAAATTTAGATTTTTGATGCAAAGATCTAAAAAATTCACGATTTTCCGTCACCCATTGCTCTAGTACTATAGCGGGAAACAAGAGAGTCCTCCTTTAAGGTCCAGGACCTGCCAAAACATGTCCCAAGGTTGTAATATTTAATTTACAACATGGCCTAAGACAGTGTTATTTCATATTTATACTATAGATCAATTTGAATAAACCCCACCACAGGTGACTCCAGCTCCGACTTCAAGAAGGATCACCGACCGTTCTTCCGTACGAACGCAACCCTATCTATCCCGAACGTGACGATGCAGCCAGCTCTCGACGAGGTCCAACAGGCCGTGAACAAGGCTGCTCAGATGGTGATTAGCGTCAGTAAGGGGGTGTCACAGTGGAGTAAAGACCGCAAACGCCCTGAAGTAAAAAAGTCTATGGACGATAGTTTGGTATGTATCAGTATGTAATTAACTAGTTATATATTAGCATAGCTAATTTATGTTCCGCCGGGTGTTTCAGTTCATTTTATGTGAGGGAGGGGTTGAACCCCTTCATGCAGGCCACGTTGCGGCCCCATTGCGATACCCTCAGTTACATCATTACTGCTAGCTGTAATATGATAACATAATATCTATTTTAACGTTACGGTACAACAATGATCGGCTCCCCAAGCATATCAGTCAAATCGACCCGACGTGTGGGTATGCCCCAGCCATGCCGTACACCTAACATCCTGGTTTATGGTCACTTATCCATGAGGGGAGATCTAGTCTTAGACCAAACCTCACTCCCTCAAACAGCATTAACCCGACGCTGCATCCTAATGAGGATATATCGGAGGGAATAAATGCCTCCTGTTTCCTTTGGTGAGATTATCACCCCACTGCCCCCCCCCCTCACTAGAGTTTTAACGGTTTTTCCTTCTCGATGGGCGAGTCTCGTTCGAAAAGAGTAATGAGCAAGGCTTGTGTACACCATGTCTCAAATGACTCGGCCAAAGACTGAGGACTCACACAGATTTTAAAATCTCGAGTAGGCCCTATTGGATATAAGGGGAGAATATTGGTTTGGTGTGTAAAATTTTTCCATTAACTCTTTGACTCCCAGGGTAATTTATTTCATCTTCTCATGACGTATATATATATATATGTTACAGTCTAATTGCAAAACCAGACTATTTGCAAATAGTCTGAAATTTTTCAGACTAATTGCAAAATTTTCATATAATTTCACAAGATGATGAAATTATCATATTAAATATTAATTTATCATAATATATTTTTGAATAGCCTTAGTACATATTATGAGGTGGATCATAACTGAAAAATGAAGTCAATAAGTATTAATAATGTATGTCACACGTTGCTTTCAAACATAACCATATGGGGTTTAAATGTGTGCAAATAGTGACATAATTACTATCAATATAAAAATTATATTTAGCTTTCAGCTAACTTATATAAAATATAAACAAGATTTAAAAATAAATTCTGAAAAATTAATACTAGGCTACTAATGCTCTAATTTTAGGCTAATATGAATTTATATTAACATTTTGCAATTAGTCTGAAAGATTTCAGACTATTTGCAAATAGTCTGGTTTTGCAATTAGACTGTAACATATATACAGTAGGCTATACGTCTTTGGCAATCAAGGAGTTAGACGACATCAGACGTCATTAACGTGCAACCCTGATCATTTAACCTACGACACCCACTAATGCCCCCATTGTGGAATGTGTCGTGGAATAGCAATGATACCTAATGGACCCTGTAACCCTCATTACAGAATAGTAATGGTAACAATTGGCTGAGACGGTTCCCTATTCCCTCGCCACAGAATCACATTGCGGGTCACCTAACTATTACTGTCTCTCTCGTAGACTTCTATAGAATGGTAATTACAAATTTTATTTCTGTATTTACAGCATCGAAATAGGGCCCAGTCAGACTCGCTTCAATCCACACAAGTGGATAATATTCAGACACCTAGATACTTTGACATAGTTTGTGTAAATACAGTATAAACAGGGTGATCAGAAAGGTCACAGCATCTGCATCTTGCTTCTAATAATCAGTCTATCACATTCTTTTAAATTATGAAAATTACGTGGAGGTGTAACCTGTCTTTCGAATGTAAGTTATAACTATAGCGATTGTGATGTAAGTGATGTACTGTAAATGTATTTGGTTTGCATACAGTAGATATCTGTTAATTGTAACAAAGCGGCCATGTAACCGATCTAACGCCCATCCATGCTCCTCCCACGGTGCGGTATCGACCAATAATACCTAATGTCCTGTGATGTGATAGCGTGATGGTGATGGGTAGTTGTGCCACAACACAAAATATCAACATCACACAAACCTGATCTCTGTCCAGTATTTATTTTATTATTAAACATTTATTAAAGTGGTTAGATTACATCCATCCTCCTCCCAGGCTCCCATGGTGCTGCATCGAACAATAATACCTAATGTCTCATCTAATGTCCTGCCTAATGTCCCCAACACATCTCTGTGTCTCCTAATGCTCCCAATATGTCTCTGTGTCGTCGAATGTCTCTGACTCGTATCTGTGTCACCTGATGTCTCTGACATGATTGTATCAGCCTCGCCTAATGTCTATGACTCGTCTCCATCACATCTCCACACGCTTTCCCGTCTAATGTATTATTTAAGCCGTACATGTCTGTGTGGCGACGATAAGCCAGCCATGTCGGGGGATCCGACACTGTCAATGGGCCCCAGACACTTCTCACAAATTGGGGATTACCGCTGCCTTGGTGACTTGGTATTTGGGGATGACCACCGTCTTGTCTATACCACTTTGTATGTCTTGTATTGTATACTATCATAGCGTGATTGTGTTACTGTCACTTACTCGTTGTGTGTTTGGTTCTGGATACCACGGTTGCTACTACTGTTTCTAGATTCCATGGTTGATACTACTAGTGACTGTAACTGCCAGTATGTAGGGATGCCTTAGGTTCTATTTAGACCTCATGCCATCATCCGGCCATGGCAATGGGCCACGATGCGACCATAGCACAACTATCAATTTATACAACTAACTCGACAACAGTCGTACTCTTGGCATAATTATGTCTGTGATGTTTTAGGGTGTCAGGCCTAATATAGCATTAGGGCTGAGGGCTCATGATGTAGTGGTTCGTACGCCAGCACCCATCAATCGATTTCAGATGCGTTTCGGCTGCGAGTTTGCTCCTCGGATGCAAACATTCAACAGAGATATTTTTGAGAGCTTTTCATCTCACATAATTTGCAAGATTCCTAGAGGGCAACATGGACAGTTCTGAAAGTGTTGTATATTATGCACGCACATTTTGTTATAGTTGCTGGCACAGCATCAAGTCGAGTCAAGAAACATACTGTATATCAGAAATTTCAGAATACTGTGCGCTGGTAGCCTAATATCACAAAAATAATTCATGAAGATTATCAAGATCTACCATACTAAACCTTTTGTAGTGTTAGTCTCTTGGGTGTCTTAGGCCATTACAAAAATGTATGGTCTAGACGAAGCTCTAATGTACTGTTGTACTGAACGGTGAACCTTGCAATTAGACATCTCCAGTGGGGTTTTTATGGTCAAGTAAAATACGTACTTAGGTAATCCAAAAAGTAGTCTTACAGTATACCACCCCGTGATAAGAGATAGCCTAATCAACTTGGAACCAAAGCTCTATATCGTTACGCATGGTGGAAGTGTATACCGGTGATTTGCTGATGTCTGAAAACCGATCAACAGAGCGCATCTATACAGTTTTGGTATGCCACGTACAGTAGCCGACTCAAACAGGAGTAATTTAAATAAAAATTTGACAGTAAGTTCCATTTAATAGACTGATCTATTGACTGATAAATTACGCACACATCGATCCTGAACTCTTGTGCACTGTGATTTGCGGTACTCTTTACAACCAAGATAACAGTAAATTGCCGGTATTATATCATGAAAACGACGTGTAGAGAACGGGATTTAGGGCAATGGGCCTTGGATCCCGGTTACGTGCTGTGTGAACGGATGTTTGAAACCAAATAAAACACTATTATATTTGTTTATGGCCCACGCAGCAGACATATTATTGTCCGACCCATTCTTACAATACAATATAATTATATTCGGTTAGTTACACACATCTATAATTTATTATCACATCTACTGTATAGGAATGTCAAAAACCATCACTGAGCCATAACAAACATCTTTCTGAGATATAAAAATCTCATTTCTCGCTCGTGCTCACATGTCAGGCGTACCCCGAAGCTGTCATTTTGTGTTTGTGTCGGTGATACGCTGTCGGGTTATTACCGAGGTTATCACGAGTTTACCCGCATTTTTACCGGTGATTTGTCAATAACTGGGAGGGTCGCGGCTTGGTCAGTGACTGATCAGCTCGAGGGTTGGGATGGGTGATGCGATAGGGTGATGGTGTGGGGGTAGTGCTGTCACAACACAAAGTATCAAGATATCACACAAACCTAATCTCTGTCCAGTATTTAGATCATGTGCATATCGCAAATTCATGTTTTATTTACTCACATTGTCAATTTGCCAATTTGAGACATGTAAAAGATCTTGTAGGCCTCTTTGGTAAAAAAGATGTCAGGCAGACCATACTTCACCTATTTTTGTTTTCCCTCATCACCATTTATTTTCATGTAACGTTATGAGCAGGGAAAAGGCCGCACAGGGTGCATGACATGTCATACCAAATTGCCTGCAGTTTACGTGCCACACCAAGACTTAGTGTGGTCATGTTCTGCAATGAACAAAAGGCTTGTCATCATAAAATGTTTGAAAACAAGTAAGAATTGCCCTGGAAATTAATTTGCGTCTTGACCTTTTCACTCGCAAAAACAGTTCAGTGTAACAGTAAGACAGTATCATGAAAGCTCTAGTATGTTTATATAGCGTGGTGGTGTTACGATGTGGCGGTACCGCGATGGTATCACAACCCAACACCACGGAGCATTAATGGGCATTAGCCGGGCACCGATGGAGGGTGATTGAGAGACGTCAACTGCCAAATAGCAATTTGATGGCGGCGACGCAAAATGTTGGGGTAATATGTCTCGTGACTCTCGTCTAGGTGGTGTACTGCCGTGGGGAGGATTGGTGGGTATTGCACAATTAGGGTCGTGTGGTGATTGTGGGTAGGGGTTGATGGTGCGGGAGGGGAGTGTGGGAAATGTGGGATATGATTGATAGCCTGGTTTGATATGGGACGGGAGGGTGGGAACTATGTGATATGTTTGTTAGTTTGATACATAATTGATATATCAATGTGTGAGTCTGCGACAGATTATGTATTAATGTAATATTCTGCAGATTGGTGGGTATTGCACAATTATGGTGGTGTGGTGATTGTGGGTGGTGGTTGATGGTGTGGGAGACGATTCAGAGATATTAGGACACACAGAGACGTGTTGGAAACATTAGGTGACACAGAGACACGTTGGGAGCATTAGGCGACACAGATATATGTTGGGAACATTACGTGACACAGATACGTCTTGGGACGTTAGGCGAGATATCCGATGGGACACCTCATACGAAATGACACCAAACGCACCAAACAACCCCCAGGTACTGCTACGTACCACCTCTCAACGACGCCTGGTTCGGGCATGTTCAACTCATTCCTCGACCGTGAACCGCTAATGGAACAGTAGGCTATATAAAGCTAAATCGTGATAATCTTCATGAATTTAATCAACCATAATCAAACACTGTTCTTGTATCGTGCACATGACTGGCATCTATCATCCCCCTCAAGCAATGAATTTTCAATATTTCATTTCATTTCATAAATGACCTCATTCTGCTTGTCAGTGCAGTGGTAACTAGGGTGGTAATCCAATGTAATAAACAGTACAGGTACAGTATAACAGACTAGAACCAAACACAATCATGCTATAGAGTAGTATACGATACAAGTCATACAAACTATCCACAGCAACGATAAATTCTGCTAATCCCCAATTTGTGAGAAGTATCTGGGGCTGATTGACAGTGCCGGATCCCCCGACATAGCTGGCTTATCGCCACCACACAGACATGTACGGCTTAAATAATACATTAGACGGGAAAGTGTGTGGGGACGTGATGGAGAAGAGTCGGGGACGTTAGGCGACACAGTGACGCGTCAGAGACATTAGGTGACACATTGACATTAGGAGACACAGTGACATTAGGTGACACAGTGACATTAGGAGACACAGAGACATTAGGTGACACAGTGACATTAGGAGACACAGTGACATTAGGAGACACAGTGACATTAGGAGACACAGTGACATTAGGAGACACAGTGACATTAGGAGACGCAGTGACATTAGGAGATCCATAGACATTAGGTAACACAGTGACATTAGAAGACACAGTGACATTAGGAGACACAGTGACATTAGGAGACACAGTGACATTAGGTGACACAGTGACATTATGAGACACAGTGATATAAGGTGACACAGAGATTTTAGGAGACACAGTGACATTAGGTGACACAGAGACATTAGGTGACACAGTGACATTGGGTGACACAGTGACATTAGGAGACACGGTGACATTAGGAGACATAGTGACATTAGGGGACACAGTGACATTAGGAGACACAGTGACATTAGGTGACACAGTGACATTAGGTGACACAGAGACATTGAGACATTATGAGACACAGCGACGTGTTGAGAACATTAGGAGAAACCGAGACGATTCAGAGACATTAGGTGAGACGGAGACGTGTTGGGAGTATTAGGCGGGATATCCGATGGCACATTTTGCGTTATTGGTACGTACATCATAGTGTGAGGAAGATAGATAGGCACTTTGGCACTCGTTAGTGCCAAATACAAAATGTAAGCATTATTTGGCAATTGACAGGTAAGAAACTCACAATATGACTATATGACCATTTTCTACCGCATACCATCACCCTAACACACTATCACACCAGCACCCATCCAACCCTTGAGCCTATCAAACACGGTTCTTGTATCTTGCTTGATTTGAAGTAAGCATCGCTAGATTCGCTAGCATCATGAACATGACTGGATCTCATACGTGACCTCATTCTGCTTGTCAGTGCAGTGGTAACTAGGGTGGTAAGCCAATGTAATAAACAGTACAGGTACAATATAACAGTCTAGAACCAAACACACTCATGCTATAGGTATAGTATACGATACAAGTCAAGGCAGCGGTAAATTTTGGTAATCCCCAATTTGTGAGAAGTGTCTGGGGCTGATTGACAGTGCCGGATCCTCCGACATAGCTGGCTTATCGGCTATCGTCGCCACACAGACATGTACGGCTTAAATAATACATTAGACGGGAAAGTGTGCGGAGACGTGATGACGAAGAGTCGGGAACATTACACGAGACTGTAGCGTGTCAGAGACATTAGGTGACACAGATACGTACGTGTCGGGGACATTAGGCAGGGCAGAGACAATTCAGAGACATTATGAGACACAGCGACGTGTTGAGAACATTAGGAGCGACCGAGACGATTACGAGACACAGGGAGATACTGAGACGTGTTGGGAGCATTAGACGGGATATCCGATGGGACGTTGGGTGTTATTGTTCGGTATATCACACTTCACAGTGGGAGGATGATAGATGGGCGCTTTGTTTCACGTATATGGGTTACCTGTCTGTATTGTTACAATTGAGGGGTTGAAGCAACTACCTAATATGTTATATCTCCATGTAGTACATCAGTTTGTGGCATACAGCATCTCAATTAACAGATACATCAAGGAACAACATAGGTTTCATTGTGGCACCAATCACCATTGTTAGAAGATATTTACATTTGACTGATTTATATTGATTTATGCTGAATGAAAGCATAGTAGACTAGACCAGATTTGGAAAAAGCTACAAGTGAGAAGCATTTCGTAGTAGCAATGTACAGCAAGGTTACTTTACATATAGATGCTTTGGAGTCAAAAAGCCGTGCAGTAGCAAATTTTGAAACTGTGAATGTATATTTAATTACCATACGAGAGAGACACAACACAGAGTGTCAGAGACGTGATAGTTAGGTGATAGTTAGGTGATCCACATTGTTATTCTGTGGCGATAATATAGCGAACAGTCTCACCTAATTATTGTTACCTTTACTATGCCTCAAGGTCCATTACGTATCATTACTATTCCACGACACATTCCACAATGGGGGCATTAGTAGGTGTCGTAGGTTAAATGGTCAGGGTCACACGTTAATGATGTCTGAATCAGTACGACGTGGTCTCTGCGATAATGTTAATTGTGTGTCATCAGTCGCCACTAAATTAGTGGATGATAAATATAAAAAACCGCCAAATAAAGATAAACCGAAATGAAAGGTTTATGTTATTAATCTTTTGCTTTCGGTATTTACTGCTCGACAAAATACTGTTCCACAGAATTGTGCGATAGGGAATGTGACTGTAATTTACAAAGTTCTTATGAACTCAACACATAAACTTTAGGATATTCATACCTAAAATTGAGTCTATACAGTAGTTTTGACCATCATGCACGATAATCTTTATCAAGACTGTCAGATTTTCTGACGCGCGATTTTGGCAGGAAACAGAGCAGACCAGGCATGAGATAGTTGGAATGTGATTAAGTAAGTGTACAGGGCTTAATTTCTAGGCACCATCAAACCAACCTTTCTCTCCGGAGGCGGCAAAGATCTTAAGGTAGCTGTTGACGACCTTTTATATTAAGTCTTGTCTTTCGGTTATATTTTTTTATGGTATGTTATATGTAATAGTATGATATACATACAGTACAGTATACTATAAATATAGCTATTACGGTCTATAAACGGGTGATTACTTATGGTATATAGAGTATATTATACAGTACGCAGGGGGTTAATAAACAACTGACTTGGTGGCCTGCTGTCAACCAAGTACATCTTTCATTGTACATCGGCGTTCATCATTTTTCGATTTAGCGCCCACGTTACGTGCTTGTATGATTAATTTGTTATATGATGGCAGTGCTGCCCTGTCCGTGCAATATGTTCACAATGTCATATGTTATTATACTGCATCATAAGTGACATAATATAAATTGATATCGCTCATATTTTCTGCAATATGTATAGAAAATGATATCGCCTGCAAGCAAAAAATCTACAGTTATACATGTACCATAGGTACGTAGCCTATGTAGCAGAGGGTAAACTTTTAATAAAAGTAATTCAGCAGTGAAACTATGTTGTTAAATCAATCACACTTTTTCATCGGAAGTTGTTTTGAGATTTGGATGATTATTCTGTCTAAGTATAGGATGGGTGTAATAAAAGTAGAACAATGCAATTTAAAAAAGCCTTTCTGAAATTGCGTACAGCGTTCACCCTGGACCCAAATCAGTTTAAAATTGTAATTTTATAAATTATTTATATCAGGTGTGCGTATTGAGGTCATTGGGTCTCATGTATAGTTGTATAGGAGAGCAATGTAAGTCATTAATCTTCTGTGAGATGTGTCTATTGGGAAATACAATATCTGCCGCTCTTTGACTTTTATACCTACAATTTCCTGTACTGTGGAATAGATATGTCGACTTTACGTGACTACGTCAGTAGCTTTTATGGGTCTCGCAGGAGTGCTGGAGTCTGTTTCATCATTGATCAGCCTGCCCTACATGGTCGTACCATTGTCATTTGATACCATTGTCATGGCATACCATTAAGCGTGTATATGTGGTATCTGTCTACATACCATTGTGATGTCATATCATAGTGTGTGGTGCTGGTTTCTGTTTACATACCATTGTGATGTCATATCATAGTGTGTGGTATGTGGTGCGTGTTTCTGGTATGTCTGTCTGCATACCATTGTTTGTATGGTGTGCTGTGCGTGTTTCCCTCTACATACCATTGTCATCTCATGTCAGTGTGTGTGTGTGGCCACTGTGGTGTGTGTTTTTACGGTATCTGTCTACATACCATTGTCATGTCAGATATCATTGCACGTGTATGTGTGCGGTGTGGAGTGTATGGCTACATGCCATTGCCATCCTATGCATGCCATGTGTGCATTTATATACCACACCTTCAGAATGTGTCCATTGCCACGCCGGAATCTCGAAGTGCGGGTTTGAAAGCCCGGGAAAAATCCCCGCTGAATGGTTGTAGCCGAAGCACCTGTCGATTGACAGATAGCGGTGTGCTGACCACTACACCATAATGTGTATGTGGTGCATATTTTTCATGAATCTGGTGTACATACTGTAGTATTGTTAGTTGTCCAATCACACCATCGTGGGTGTGTGATGTGTATGTCTGTGGCATGTCACACATGTGTCTGCATTCCAATGTCATTTCCATCTCATAGATACCATTGACCATGGCAGTGTGCATTACATGGGTGTGTGGGTGTGCATTTCTGTTATGCCTGTTTACATATTATCGTTGTGCATGTTCATATAATGATGGTTTATTTTTGTGAAAATGTTGGCATAAAATTGTGTGGGTGGGAAGCATTAGACCACGAGAACAGCTCTTGTGCAGCGCTGATTTTATATACCCTACGAGGCAGTCACAGTCAGATACACATAATTTCTTACGGCGTCAATAATGTATGTTATGGGTATTACCGCTGTTGCCTCTGTTAAATTCTATATTGGCTCGTAAACAAAAGATACAATTTTGTTGAGGACACAAGATCTCCTTTGGAATCGTCACTGTAAATGTCCGCATCACATTGTTTTTCAGATACAACGATTCCATTTTAACATATATGCCAGTGGCCGTGTTACAAACCCATTTCATGTCATTATCCATAATCTATAATGCTTCCCACAAGCCAAGTTTGCACGAGCGGCGTCATTGTTTTGTGTGTAAATATTCCTTTTCAAAGATACATGTGCGTAGTATGGTCGACAAAACATCAAATACACTCATTGTAAATATTTCAGCGTTCTGTAAGACAATAAGACTCTCTCATGTTCAAATAAACTGATTGTAAATACTTCATTCCCCCTGCACAACAATATTAAGATTGTCCCTTGTCAGAGGAGGCAACTTTTGTTCATATGATGCCTAGTATTGTGCTTTTGAGAAATATAAATATAACTAACCATGTGTTTATGATAATGTGCTGATCATTTAATTAGCGTAATTGAAATAGAATGGTACTACCACGTATGTCGACACTGTAATTACGTAATTATAATAAAAAAACATGCCACCACATAATGCAACAACATTTTAGTCTAACAAAGTTATTCACTTCAGTTGGCAACTTGGCAAGTAATAGTGCATTCATTCAATTCACCAAGACGCTGCCATAAACAAATGCATCAAAATGCAACAAAATGCATCAAATAAAAGTTTAAAATCTATGTTCTATTTTTTTATTCGAGGCAAACTCCAGACAAATAATGATTTCCCTGTGCTGATCATTAGCGAATAAGAACGACACGGCCTCGTATGTAAACACTGTAATTATGTCACTTATCTTTTTAAAAAACCCATGCCGTGGCATAATCCAACAACATCATAGTCTAGGCTATTCACTTCAGTTGGCAACTTGGCAAGTAAGAGTGCATTCAATTCATCAAGGTGCTGTAAGCCTTTCATAAACACATGCATCAAATAAAAGTGCAAAATTTACGTTCCACTTTTGTAAGGCAAACTCCAGGCAAATAATGATTTCCATTACAGCAATTTAGTCGAGGAGAGATTCACGTAAGAGATGGGCGATAATTGCATTAGACGTGATTACCATGGGCGACACTTTACTGTAGATACACATTACATACAGCTGACTTACTGACATTGATTACGTATAGTGGTGTAGGGTCGATGGTGTAGTGGTGTAGGGTCGATGGCACCATGTAAATGTCACACTGACACACGGGTGTCGGGGCGCGTGGCACGTACGCATTGAAATAATGGATTTCTGCCAATGTAGGCTAATGCAAATGCACTTTGTAATGTACTTCCTGTGTACTGTGACTACCTTGTAATAGCTAAATGTGATGCTGAATGTGAACATGCATGCAATGTATCCATTATTGTATTATTTGAGTTCGATGCTGTAACCGACTGGTTCTCAAACTTTCTATGTTAGGACCCATGTTCAATCAGTACCAGACTCTTTCCTATATACGTATGTATTATTGTCAAATTGAGGCTTTCATGACCCAGTACTGGGTTCTGACCCACATAAATTTGAGAACCTACCGGTTATGTAAATAATGTAAATGTAATGTAGATGTTACGTAAATGTGAAGAATATGGTTCCATTCCATATTCAGATGCTCAGTGTTAGAATGCATTCATTCCTCTATCTTGGCTTTCACTTACCGTAATAGGTTAATGCCTCTCACCCACGCTACATGACACTAGTCACTAGTGATATTATCACAGATTTAGAACATTGTACTGTATAGTTGTTAGTCTTATCACATAATTTACAATACAGGACTCAACATAAGGTGTAACCTTTAGTTCAGGTTACAGGGAGGTTATAGTAGCCTGTAACCCCTGGAACCTGTAATGCGATAATAATTATCAACAATACTGGGAAGATAGGTTCAATTATGCGGGAAAATTCTGAATTATTTGGACATAAATGAATTTCTGTAACTAAATTCAAGCCATAAACAGAAATCTGTACATATCTATACTTTAGTTATAAGGTCTGTAACCTATTATCGATTATAGGTTACACTGCCTTATTTTTGTGGAACCTGTAACAGGTTACATACTATTTTTCTTATGTTGAGCCCTGAATATAGAATCGCCGGCCACCTGCATTTGCGAGATTCCTGCATAGCAACATGGACAGATTCTGAAAGTGCGGTATATAAATGTACACATTTTTTTCCCCCAAATGATTCAAATACTAACAACATAATTTTCTTACCCCTTATGAAGCAATGTTTAACCCTTAATGACTTAATGACCTATGATTTAATGACATACCGTAATGACCCTTAATGACATTGAATATGTCATCAATTTGTGTACAGATAATGTCATGAATCATGATGGAACAGCCTTGCAGCAACATTGTTGCTCTTAAAAGGCAACTCCAGTATGCCTTACAGTGTTAATACCTTAATACATCATAACCTCAAACTCCGCACATTATAGCGTAAGTAGCGTAAAATGTTGGCTAATGCTGTCAATCTAGGGCAATTAGGGAAAGTTTTTTTCTCTGCTTGAGGTCTATTGAATTCATTAGATGGCGTACGTTACAGGCTGCTTTTCATGATACAATATCTGGCTTTAGCTGCATTAATGCGCTACATGCATCCTTTCATTATTATTTCATTATGTCATATATGAGGAAATATCTTGTCTTATATTAATAAATCAATCCATGCTTTTACGAACTGTCCGTACCCTTTTAGGGTTGAGCGCCATTCAATTTATTTCTGCACAGGCCATCCCAAAGTATTGATGTATATGGCATGTGTAGTGATAATGTGTATCAGTATATCTGGTCGGCTGATTTATTGCGAAATCTGCGTTAGAGCGATAAATGATAAATGACAAATGACATGAATGTTACATGAAAATTACATGCACCAAACCGAGTTTGGGTTGTGTCCAGCGTTTTCTCTTTTGAAATCTTCAACGAAGTTACTGCTCCCATAAGGTACCATAAACTATACATTTTATATCTTCAATGATAATGAAGCTACTAGGCCTACTTCCACGAATTATCATACATTTATAAACTCCACAGATGAAGTGTTTTCAGAGAACATAGCATTTCCATCAAGATTTTCACTGAAAATACTGTACATCTAGTCCATAGACTATAGATTTTATATCGTCAAGTTTACTGTATAGTATACTTCCGCAAGTTTATCATACATTTCTAAACTCCACCAGTGAAGTCCTTTCAGTTTCAAAGAAAAGACTGATAGCATTTTCCCGAGTATTGTACGGAAAATACGTATAGCCCATAGACTATAGGTTTTATAATCTTCAATGAAGCTACTACTTTCACAAGGGACGGGTATCATACATTTTTTAACTCCACAGATGAAGTGCTTTCAGAAAAAAACATTGATAGTCTTTTTCTCGAGTTCTGCACAGAAAACAGGTTTTGTATCTTCACAAAGTTACGAGGGACGGTCGAAAAGTTCGTAGGCTCACCATGAAGAAATTGTGCTAGATGAATGAAACTTTGTGTGCATTA
>WNLI01165993.1:0-14520 GCA_025802215.1 Wirenia argentea | reverse complement strand
TAGATTATCTCTTATACCACGAGGGTAGTATACTGTACGACTACCAGAACAATTACGCATTTACTAGTAGATACCACCAACAAAATGGATTTTTAGACATTAATAACACAATCATCAGTACAGCTCCCACTATTGACGCAACAAGTGTGGCTCCAGACATGGATATGTTGATGATATGTGGCAAATACAGGTCTTCCTCATTGTAGTAAACAGGTCCGTAATAGTCCTTAAAGGTCCCATAAAATTGCTGGTAACAACGATTCACTAGGTACCGGTAAACATAGTACAGATATTGTGTATCGGTTATGTTTTCAATGATTCTCTCATATAATTCGTCATTACACATGGACACATAATAATTTTTCTCATAAGCGTTGGAACTCATTGTCTATAATATGTTTATATTGTTTAATGCTAAGAACAAACCGTATGTATATGTATATTGTAAAAACAGATCTATATGTAGTTGTATTGTATTACAGCTTTACTCTACTGTGTAATAATCGATGTCCGTTTATGTTGATAATTTGAAGAATGTGTGACTAAGCATATGTTATCAGTTATACTACCACTTTTTACTCAATTGGGCCAATGTAGATGACGGGTCAAATTCAATTCGCAAGTCAAATTGAATATGTCACTTGATGCAGACATCGCGTTATCTCGCCCGTTTTAAATTGGAAAAGCAATGCATATGACGAGTTATGACAGTTTTAAGACCAACCAACAATTCATTACGCTAGGAAACCAAATGTAGCGACATATATTTCACAATTAAATTAAATCAAATTCAATGTACTATATCAAATCCAACATAATTTTATAAAAATCAGCTACCATTAGCAAACGAAAACTACAGTATGGGTGAGTGATTTATATCATATCACATTACAGTAATTACTCTTCAGGTTGTATAGTTATTTAATTTAGCCATCAGGTGATTTTAATATTTAAAAAAGCCGATAAAGATAAATGGATATAGTTAATCGATCGCTATGTAATGGTAATTTAAAGATGGACTATAAAGTAATCTATAGTGGAAACTTTCCATTACTTTTATGGAAAAAAGTTTTATATTGCAGTGCCAGTTTTGGTAGCATTAATTTAAGTGAAGTAGGAGCCAGTTTTTAAGTGGCCATGCTTAAGTGCCCATAATTATAAGACTAATTACCCTCATATATCATATCCTATGATATCATGCTAATGGTACCAGTGTAATGTGATATAAATATACTAAAGCGAAAAACAGTAACCTTATACTGTGTACGTGAGCTGATGAACTGTGGTGAATATATTTTCTATTGGATATAGCCTATTCTATAGTGTGGCCCTGGGATATAGCCTATCCTATACAGTATATCCCGACCCCAAGAAATCACACCATCACAAGTATATTAATTTAGATATAATGGTCAATATAACTGATCGGGCAGTAAAATTTGATGGTCGGGCGAGTTTCGGTCAGACTGAAATTTTAGATTCGTATTCTAGACAGAAATTGAGAATTACCCCAACATTAAGAGAGAAAATAGGTGAATATTATATACTGTACTTTCGTGTCCACCATCTTGGATGCCATTTTGCATTTTTCGAAGCGCCATCGAGATTTTTACGGAAATTGAATGTATTGAGACCCTGTTGTGCTGAAAATGCTATAACCCAGTAGGGTGTTGCCAGCTTCTTGGTGTTATTTTCGTCTAAAAGACTATAGAGGATTTGATAAAGTTGTTGTTTTAATTTTGATGTTGCATGTACCAATTTATTCATATATGTCGTAACATTCATCTTCTCTCATTGTTGATTTCATACATAATACTTCTGTCCTTGAGATATAGGAATGGGATAGAAGATGCCAAGACTGTATCCAAATTGCTATTCATATCAGTTGAATTTCTTTATTAGTTTATTAACTACTTTTGTATAGTTTCTTTCAATAAAATGTTCTTTTGCAAGCTTGAGCCCTACAATTTCTCGGTCCCGAACCGGACCATATAAAAAAAAAGTGCATTTATATACCGCACTTTCAGAATCTGTCTATGTTGCCATGCAGGAATCTCACATTTATTTGGTTTGTTTTCTATTTTTCTATAGTTTCTTTCAATAAAATGTCATGTTTCACATGTTTTTGCAAGCTTGGGCCCTACAATTTCTCGGTAGCGTGGTCCTGCTCCGTATTTTGTTTGGTTTGTTACCTACTTCGTGTGTCCTATGGTATACACTGTAGTAGATACAAGTCTAAAAACTAGTCTCGTACATTCACCGGACGCCACATTATATCATCGTATATTCTTTATGCACCACCAAGACGCGAGTAACATTGCTCATTAGTACAATGACGTCATTGTACTAGTTAGCAGCGATTTTCGCATCTTGGTGGGTTATACAGTGATATAGGGCGTCCACTGGATGTATGCTATTTTTTAGGCTTATTTGTAACTACTAGTGTGTACAATAGGGCACATGAAGTATACTATGAAGGTACAGTAACACTTTCAATAAAATATCATGTTCTACAGGTTCTTGCGAGCCCTACAATTCCGCGCCCGAGTGACACTAACTGCTCGATATTTTATTTGGTTTGTCACCTACTTTTGTGTAGTTTCCTCTCAATAAAATGTCTGTCCCACAGGTTTCTACGAGCCCTACAATTCCCCGGCCGTGTTGCCCTAACTGCTCCATACCTGGACCCTGGGGGCGCGGGTTTTATCGTCACTATCAGTCGCACCATCTATGAGGGCAGGTATGTCATTGATCCTTATAAATTAAGTAATATGAGCATTTTCCCTTATGGAAAATGATTGTAAAGCAATGTATAGCCTACACACTACGCTTAACCATCCAGATATTTGTCTACACAGCTCAATTGGCAAAATTAGACCTTATCACTGATCTTTAATTTTTCATTGCTGAGAAAAGTGATTTATGACTCTGCTCACGTTAATTTTAATTTGTTTCATATGAAAATATTAGGATATATTTAGCAAAACTCACATGGCCAAGTTTGATTTTAGTTATCAAACTTGTGACCAAACTTTTTGCAAAAAAATTGAAACTATACATGTGCCATCAACTTTGAGAAAGCCCCTCGTACGGGAATTTCCACAAGGGAATCCCTGCGAATTATACAGTCGTTGATTTCCGAATTGAGACTTCACAGTGTTTGTTTGGTTTTATCGTCACCGTAAGCTGCACCATCTATGAGGGAAGGTATGTCGTTTGATCCTTATAAATTATTGTCTTGTAAAGTTCCGACGAAACACCCGCATCACGTGACGAAATGAGCCGCATAGAGGTGGATCGATAAAAGTATCGTTGACAACTGCGATTTTAGAACTGAAGTTAAGTGAATCGGCGCGCTGAAACCACCTCTGGTAGGTGGTTTGTTTCTATGCGGAATTAATCCGCTTCACTTCACTTCACATCAGTTTCGGTCTGTATCGAAGGTAATTATTTCTGTTATTATGCGGATATTATCTGCATAGTGGTGGATCGGCTTTTGATGTGTCAACGGTATAAACTGCACTCTGTAGATAGTTAAAAATTTAATCAACAAACATAATTATGTTCTGAAATATTTGATGTTATAGGGTAGCCATACAAACAATGACTGTTGTAATGTATCTGTCTTTGTCTCAATTGATAAATATCAACATAGTAGTGTGTATTATTGGATGGTATACACAACTACAAATCATAACACAACCATGAATTTAACCATTTGATTTCATTTATTATATTTAGTGAAGAAAACTTTCCTAGCACATTGACCTCTCATTTTCCGATACTACCGAAACTTGTGAGCATGATACCTCGTAATACCAATGTGCTCTGTAGTCCGGATACAGTAAGTTACTTTTCTTTTCTCATACTGTATAATAGGACCTGAATATACTTTCACAAAAGTCAATCGAAAAGATGTTGCATGTGTGTTATAATGGCACAGTAAGACGCAAGAAAAAAACTGAAAAAATTATTGAATAATTAAATAAATTAAATAATGTCAAATAAAATTTGTTCAGAATTTTGACTGGTTACATAAATAAATTTATCTTTTTAGAAATTCCATACTTTTCCACAGTTCTTTCGTACATTTGCCCAATAGTAGTCTATAATGCCTAGAATAATTTAGTACAATGATTTGAGAATGTCTCTAGAGTTTCAGTTGGTATTGTTATGGTGTAATTTTGTTCATTTATGTAATATATGTAGTATAGTTTCTGTAATGAATTAAATTTAAATCCTGGTATCAGCCCATGTGAGTCTATCGTGCTACGCGACATTCCTTTAGAACGTTGGCGTAGACAAGGGTTTATCTCGCCACTCGGCATGCGTTCAGCACATTGGCGTAGACGAGGTTGAGGTACGCCTCCACGGCGGCCGCATCACACATCCCTTTGACAACCTCGTGGCACTTCATCGCACCGTAGCTGTACCTGCAAAATTTAGAATCACATCATAGTGTTGTATTATTTAGTTATACAAATGAAGCATTATACACAAAACAAACACCGTGGCTAGGCGTTCTGACATGCGCGCAGTAAGATCAGTAAGACCGTGATGTCTCCTACAGCGTGATGTCTCCTCCGAGCGCTCCGTAGACACACCAAAATCGCTACAAGGACGCCGCACCATCGTATATTTTCGTCGTTTTTCAGGCGATGTCACGATGATCATATCGCAAGGCCATCTCCGAGGATCGCCGTGTAGTGTGACAGGGGCTTTACCGAACTATCTTGAGCGATGGCCTTGAAAAATATTGTTATGTAGTGGGCGCGTGGTAAACATATTTTTCTGGGCTTTGATGGATTTTTCTGTGAATAACGTGAATTTGTGGTACGACCAGGTACGTACATGCATAATGCACATGTACTTAATTGGTATGTTGCATAAAACCAGCCATGTCTCCACTCTGTGGGATGAAAATAGCAGCAAACAACCTACACTTAGTGAAACAGGTTATCTCCTCACACCCGTGACCAATCCGAGCAGGAAGTTCATACCCGGGAACCCCAGTTAATACCTGTCTGCACTTCATGCATCACTTGCAATACACCACTTCCACCCTCGACCTGGAATCCCCGAAGAAAAATTCGCTGATATAGCTGGGGACCCGCTCACCTGTCATAATTTTTGTTTTCAGCAACACTAACACGTCTTCTACACTCAATTGCCAGTCTACGTAGCTGTCGATTCATTTAAATGAAAAACGACTATATTGATGTTATCGCCGATTCAGCATATTCCGACACCAGCGAGTTTCTTAGCTGAAGTCCGGGGGTCCCATCAATCGTTTTTCGAATCACCAATATTGAACATGAGTGGTGAGTCTGATGATAGAACAACACCCTCTTTATTCCATCCTCTACTGAGAACCATTACTATTACTATTCACTGAAAATTCAAAATACATCACAGAAATAGACTTTCTATTTACTTTCCAGGCACTTTGTCCCATTATCATGTTGTGTAATATAATACAGTATTAACCTGCAGAATGTGGGGAACATGGCGTTGACATCGGCGGTTGAGTTTGGGGAGAAAAACCTGGGGTGATCCCCAATTTCTTTCTGGTATGTCTCTCGAACTGGGACCATACATGTGTCAATGAGGTCTGGGATTGTCGCATTGTTCAGGCAGTCCTTGTTGTTGGTCAGAACTGAAAGAAGAAATGATGCGATTCTTGTCTATCCTTCATATGGAATGAATAAAAATCAACACAGTCGACGTTGCGTTTGTATCACACTTTGGTTTGACAACTCTCAGCTTGACGGTGACCCACGTGATGTCGACGGTGGATCATGTAACATGCAGCGAGGAATGTTGCTAAGTGTGCAGTCCTAAGAGCTCTATTCTGAGAGGTCCCGAGATCGATTCCTGACCCAGACCAAAAATAATCGTACATTGTCTGACGTGTATTTGTTGTGTTCTCCTTGGCGTTAATTTTATATAAATGGATTTCCTTGCTTCTCTCCGTGTGATTGATTTTTTGCATGGAAAATGTAATTATGAAAAATTGCCTTGTCTGGGACTTGAACCGGGACCTTTTCATTTCACATGACTGCCTCTGCCCATCTGTAGGAGTGGGTACCGATTGGGCATGTTCTCCTTTATTGGAGTAGGTAATCAATGGTTGGGGAATAAAGCTGTACGATGTGATTAAATAGTTTTTTGAGGAGGGGCAATTGCAGATTCACCAACGATATGTGATTGTAAAACAATGTTTATAATATCGGGAGTTTTAGTCAGTAGACTGATTGCGATCACTCAACGAGTGAGACATATAACTGCATGCACGATAGATCGACAGCCACATCTAGGCGGCGGTACAATCAAGCTATGAACAGCTACAGTTTAAATTGGCCGAAAGTGAGTTGGTGGAGAAACCGGAGTACCCGGAGGAAACCACCGGACGTGGGCAGGATTTATTAGAAACTATAGAAATTAGAAACCATTAGAAACTATAGAATACTTACAGTATAAATACGGTACATACTCTAATCATGTCTGTATTCAACATACTATGTATCCTTTCTTTCTGACAGGTGTGTCGAGATGGTGTGTGTGAGAGGTGTGTTGGTGGCGGTCGTCACATTAGCCAGTCTGTGCGATGCTCTGGTTTACACATGCAAGATACAGACATATAAACATAACAGTAGTGGTTTGGTTTTGACAGGTGTGCCGAGATGGTGGGTGTGAGAGGTATGTTGGTGGCGGACTGACGGTGGTCACGTTAGCTAGTCTGTGCGCCACTCGACCTTGGGCCATACTGTATGTCGTTTGGTTTTGACAGGTGTACCGAGATGGTGTGTGTGAGAGGTGTGTTGGTGGCGGTGGTCACGTTAGCCAGTCTGTTTGATGCTCGCCCTTGGCCCACCCTGTATACTGTATGTCGTTTGGTTTTGACAGGTGTGCCGAGATGGTGTGTGTGAGAGGTATGTTGGTGGCGGGTGTCACGTTAGTCAGTCTGTGCGCCACACAAGATTCAAAGACATAACATTACTAGTAGAACGTTTATGTATGGTTTGGTTTTGACAGGTGTGCCGAGATGGTGTGTGTGAGAGGTGTGTTGGTGGCGGTGGTCACCTTAGCTAGTCTGTGCGCCGCTCGACCCAAATCTGTGGTAAGTACCAAACATTACGTGTTTAAACTTTAGACTTAGTTGTACCAGGAACTGGGAAGGGCGATCTTATTTAATTCGTTGTTGAAATTCAAATTACACACGCAAAAAAAGACACGCATGGGAGAAAGTAGATAGTAACATTCGAGAATGAAACCAATTCAGAGATTTTTTACGAAACGAAAGGTGATCCAAGGCTACTTTTTTTCAGTATTATACTTACTGTACATACATTACTACTTGACAGGAACACGGTTTAACAAATTTTTTTAGATGACATTTACCGCAGATAAAATCCAATGATAGTTACGAGGTTTTGCAAAATCAGAAAATCCTTAAAATGATGGAAATTACAAGGTTTTGCAGATTCAGTGAAGATCAAGTACAGCTCTGTTAGATTTGTCAAAGGTGCTGTTCTCGCATCTCCTTAAAATCCACGATTATTCGTCTAACTCCCACGCACAATTTACTGTACATGTCTACGTCTATACACATTATATACCTACTTTGTACAATGTACATTTTTCATGATCAGGTATGTTGTGACTTGTTGTCCCTCTCGATGAGTGTCCTCATATCCCCAATTCCCTATTCAGATTACCCTGCCTCCCCACATTTCTCCATACCCCACATGCCACTACACATCCATTATTATTCTCTATTCAACTTAATAACATTTTAGTAGAGCCGCGCTACTCGCTGCCCGAATTTGCATATTTTCGTGCGGGAATCGATATTGTATGTTGCGATAGCATGTTAATAACGAACCACCAGTCACATAAAATACCCTAAATGTCTCTCTATAGTAGACTAGAGGCGGCATCATATGATCTGGCTTTTTTGCTAAATCGTTAATCAATGATTGTTTCGACTTCGGTTACAGAAAAAATCATCTACATACATGCCTGTTATTCTGTAATTTACATGTACATTGTAGAATGTAGCGTA
This sequence comes from Wirenia argentea, assembly GCA_025802215.1. Classification (NCBI taxonomy): domain Eukaryota; kingdom Metazoa; phylum Mollusca; class Solenogastres; order Pholidoskepia; family Gymnomeniidae; genus Wirenia; species Wirenia argentea. The sequence continues at coordinate 6,455 of WNLI01165993.1, read as the reverse complement.
TTTTTAACCAACATAGACAGTGTGAGTAAAAATTTTGTTTGATGAAGTTGAACTATGTTCACCTAATTGGTTTTTACAACCTAAATTTGGATGAAAATATACCGACCACGACTGGAAAATAGTCTAGATATTTTCCTTGCGGGCCATGTCTAATTTCCAAAAAGACAGTATGGAATCAGCACTTCATTTTGCTTCAACTGTATATGGTTCCAGATAGCGTTGGGCCGAATCATGATTGATTTTCAAAAACCAATTGAAGCTGAAATGAAACTGAGCCGAAACCGAATCAGCATATCTGAACCGAAACTACCGAATTGCCAAATTTGCATCAGCTGACCGAAACATAACAGTTCTCAAAACTGTTATTCGTTCTCAAAACTACCAAGCCAAAATATTTCCCACCAAAATTCTGCGACAAATTTAGTTTCACCCGAAATTTGGCAAAATGGAACAAACCACCTTGCTGCCGAATTGAAATGAAACGAAAGAACTATCGGTAGCTGAATCGAATATAATTTTGTTTTGACCACAACCCTAGACGACCAGAGCTCCCATTTAATTCACCAGTGAATGATTCGCCGTCATAACTGAATAAGAATCTACTAAATCACCCGATAATTCCATATAACGCTATGGTAATAACGTGGGTCAATACCTCGCAATACCAATGAAGCATTGCGGCGGTCCAGTAGCCACTATTTTATTCCCCTCTGGCTCTCCTCTCCTCTTAATCTCGCCTACTAAGCCTGGTATTCTTTGATTGTGATTTATGTTAGTATCGCTACATACAGTAATAGCGTTACCGTATTTTCTAGAATTTGCTGATTTGGTAAATGTCTCGTGCACGAACAGTTACTATAGGTTCTTCGTCAGTGTTTCAAACATAGATCTATACTAGAATTTTCTAGATTTAATTAATTTTGACTGACAAAACCCTTCCTGTGGGTCAAAATGACCATATATGGTCATTCCTGGCAAAGGGGATAATCGGTGCAAAATTAACCCCATTGGACAATTTTTTCTCCAAATTTGCTGCAGTATGCAAATTGAAATAATCCATTATACTTTGGCGCTGACAAGACTTAGTGATAATTCTATATTTGTATTACTGTGTATGTCATTCTGACTTTTCGGTCATGGCCCACTAACCCCAGTCATAACCCTCTATATTATCAATTATTGGGTTTAATTTGCTGTATTTAATTGGGTGCAAAACTAAAACTTTTTTATACCATAGCACAATACTTATTATTATGCCATTTCTATTTGCTTAATTTACCCTAGATGACCGACTATGTGAGTTTGTGCGTACCATTCAAAAAATTACACACCATTTACATTTTATTACCTTCTTGGTAAACTGGGTGTATTTGGTAGGTGTATGGAAACAGTAGTCATTATGTAGTAGTCATTACCTAAGTAAATATAGCTACTTTGTATGACATCAAATGAAATTTTATGAATGAAAAAATGTGCAGACAAACTAAGTACGATAAAACGAACAGTCAATTTAAAAGATATAATTTACATCATAATACAGTACACAGTAGGCTACAGCACTACACAGTACACAATTAAGATGCAAACCCTTTGACCCCTTTTTTATAGCTATTGTGCTGAGAAAATGGTTGCTCCTGCGAAACCCTAGCTTACTTAACCCATCTAACTACAGTACCATTGTTCCCAGACAGCATAACGTGCAGTGGTTTTGCTGTCTCATCTGTAAGAATAACTCCAAGACATGCACTTTACAATTCACATCATCCTCCAAGATCAGACAGTCCAGTACTTCCCCTGTCCCGAAATTATTCAATCTGCTCCTCTTCTCCACCACAGTCCGCACCCGACCCCCACCACACCTTCTGAACTCATTCAATCCACTCCATTCCACCTGTGACAAAAACTACAGGACCTGGGGCACTCCATAGAATCTGAGTTATATTTCCGTAGTCCTTACGTTACAAATTATGACTGAATTAATATAACCAGAGGACGTAATAACCATAATTTCATCTTGTCTGCCCACTTTATGATGTTAATAAATTATAATTTTATCCAATTTATCGTCATGATCACTTTATAGAGCTATAAAGCTCTTTTAAATTATATAAAATGGCTAAAAGCACACATAATTCTCATAATAAACAGGCCCCGATCCAGACGATACGTAACAACCCGTTCTCGTGACTCATTTTGTATTGATTATAACATAAACGCCCACTTATAGCTTCGTACATACAGTACGCCCAGAAATGAGACCCGCCATTCCAAAATGAGTCGGAAAATTAACACTGATATTATACCGTCTGGATTGTAATTTTTTACTTAAACTGTACAGTACACTGTAGAGTGAATGGGAAGGGATCGTTTGGTTGGTCTGATGTGATTCACCTACTCTGAAGAGTCCGGCGTCTATGATAAACTGAGGTGTTGTCTGTGGCCAAGGTTAGTAATTTATTCCCCCACCAAGACGATGTTTTCCCCAGATTTCCCCTTCAACTTGTGATTTTGAATCATTTTTGTTCTCAGCCAGGCCCTTTATCCAACTTAATGAGGTACATGGTGATACGCCCACCTTGATCACTTGTTTGGCACGGCGATTCGCAAGTTTTAATCACTAGTTTTGTCCGACTTGACTGTTATGTAGATGCCTCGAGAAAAAATTAAATCCAGTATAAATTGAATAGGCCTACATATATTGGTAAAAATCCGGTTGATGCGGCCAACCGAAAATAATTATTGAAAGTAAAAACGGTAAGAGTACCTGAAGTCTCTGTACTGAATGAATGGGAAAGATTTAAGGGACACAACAGTCGAAATTCGGGCCATGTTCACTGGAATAATACCTATATACCAGTCGAAAATGCAGGCAGTCCATAAGTTACAATTCATTTTTTTCGTTCCTTCTCATTTTGGCTTGTTTAGTCACAAATAACGACGGCCATTTTGAACCGCGTGAAATGATTAAAGCCACCCGTAGCCTTAATATCAACATAACCTAAACACGCCGGGTATTGATTGGAATAAAATGAGGAAAATCAATGGCTGTGCATAGAGTGGTAATTGCCCTGTAAAAATAGCCTTGGTGAAACATATTGATCTAATGCGAGTCTGGTATGGCATTACGCCGTGAATTTATGTTATCATTATTAGGAATTGGGCAGTGTTCTTTATTGATTGTCATATTATAATTCCTATACTGTGTGGTAGGACTGATAATAGCCTATTTAAGTCCTACTATTAATAGGTCATATGGACTCATACCACTTAGTAAACAAATTGAAATGAATCACAAATCGCAATAGCTTTGAAATCAAAAATCGTAGTTCAGAAATCATTAGCTTTGTATGGAAATAATAATTTTTAATTGCAAAAGCATGTAACATAATTATTCAAAGTTTATGGGTTTTTTCCGGATTCATACCACTCGTCTACAGATTTTGTGGTACCTCAATTAAATTGGCCAAATTACAGCAGTCAAACTTTTTTCACTTTTTGAAAATTATTGTGAATTGTAAAGCAATGTTCGAGTACCTAAATTATCATTGTAGTGTCGTTGAAGAATTAAATTCAAGATGGCGGATGTCGGATGACTTACATGCCTACATGCTTTTGCAGTGACATGTACGAATGTACTCTGGTCACTGTTATGCAAAGTTTGATATTTGATACATGACTGTATCATTGTGAAGACTTGCATTGTTGGCATGTTATTTGATAGCTTTGAACTTATACCGAGGTTCGGGGATTGAATTTCCTTTGCTGATACTAAAACGTCTATCATTGTTTGATTTGATCGCAATGCAATACTTACAGTGTAATAGCACTGCGGTGTATGCACAACATACAAAATCTACAAAGGTGGAGTACATTTGTGGTTGATACATGTTACCTATTTTAATAGGCATGCTATTTTGTGATAAACCATATGCAAGGGAATTTACTACCCCACATATGATAACCATGCCGATCTCGCAAATATTGGTCAACAATACATGATGGTACCTTAGGAAATGCGCATAATATTATGCATGCCAGTATGCCCTTTACAATTATTAGCCTTACTTCCCAACCAATGCTTAATCCATCTAAGGAGAATACGCGCAATCGGTATCCACTCCTACTGTACTGCTCTGTCAAGAGAGGCGGTCATCTGAGATAGGCAAGCAAGTACACGTCAGAAAGTACAGCTTTTTGTCCTGGGCCAGAAATCGATCCGGAGACATCTCTCACTAGGGAAGTTGCACGAGTGTCTGCACCACTATCATCAAACCCATGTAGCACCAACCATGCCACAGCGGGTACTGTGTAGTGTCCACACAACAACTATAATCAAACCATCTACTCATTCTACTGTGACACCTCCATAGGCTTACCAAAACACACAAGGTTACTGTCCACACCACTACAATCAAACCATTCTACTGTAACACCACCATAGGCTTACCATCCCACACACGCGCAGCGGTGATTAATCACCCGACTCCCGACAACCATTCATCTTGCCGACGTCCACTCGTCTCTATCACAATTGATTTTGTTGCCGTGGGTTAACCGGTCAAGAGAATAGGTTACCACTTACTCACAACAGCGCGTGTCGATTGCTGAAGTTTGTGTAGAACAGCGGGGAGGTGGTGTCGAGTTGATGACATTGTATGCTGATGAAGACTTAACCAGCGTACTTGGCGAACTACAAGTTGTTCGTTAGTGGATTTCTTTTCTTCGGTTATACATTTTTATGCACAATTGATGTGGGTTAACCGGTCAAGAGAACAGGTTACCAGTTACTCACAACAGCGCGTGTCGATTGCTGTAGAACAGCGGGGAGGTGGTGTCGAGTTACTGACATTGTATGCTGATGGAGACTTAACTGGGGTAGTTGACGAAGACGAACCACAAGGTGTTTGTATGTGGATACCTCTTAATCTGTATATATTTTTACTCGACAAAGTAAACTTGTATGTGCCGGAATGTCTCGGATATGTCCCAGTGTGACGTACGATTTCTCCCACTATGTTCCGGCCCGGCGAGATACTGGATAACTCTTCACACAATTCCAGGATGTGGTAGAAAGTCATCTTCATTTCATTTCACTATGCACTTTATTTCGCTAGTTTAGTTACATGACATTGATCAAACCGAATCGACACACATTGGTTTTATTGTGTTATTGGGGTTTTGATGAGTTACGTCCCAAACAAACAAGTTCATGAGACGTCATCACAATTCACAATCGATCGATAGATCTGCTCCACTTTCTCGATCTCCCAGCTAGTAGTTTGGTGTACATAGTAACCGTGCAGTTTGCTATGCGGATTGACCTGCTTTGAAACTGATACGAATCAACTCAGTTCACTTCACCTCGGTTTGTTACGTTCGTAGACACTAGACATGTGTAGTCAACTCACTAGTCTATACTCATCCATCATGTCTCCCTACACGCCGCATGTTGCTCGTCATTGACCGGCGGCAGTGTTAATTCCCTTCCATTGTCATTATTGTGTCACAGAATCCGCCATTTTGGTGTCTTATTTTGGCGAAATTATTAGTTTCATCACAAACATAATATATTTGATAATCTACTTTTTTCCACGTTCATATCATATTGTAGGAGAGTCCCCCATCATACTGCATGTGGCGTGTGCGTGGTACGTTCAATTTTGGATGCGGGTTAAGTCTGATAAATCATATATATAAAGAACCATTATTAGTGATAATCAAACCAGAGCTTCCAAAGGCTGATTCTAATATGTCAATCAAGATCAATCTCATCGCTTCAAGCGGAATTTAACACTTATTAATTATATTGTATATATGATTGTAGTTGAAATATGAGGTTATTCATCTTATTCTGGTTAATCATATCGTAATGAGTTCATTCCATGTGGAATGATGAGTAGTCATAGATGCATATAAGTTGATATAACTCAGTCAAAAGGTCAAGACCATTGCACTAGGATAACGCACAAATTTGACGAAAGTTCTTCAAACGACCCTCCAAATAATGATGACAAAAGTTAGTAAAAGTTAGTAAGTGAACAGCATGTCTAAAGACCAAATACTATGAATAGGCTACATATTTGTATCATCCATCTGCTTAGTGACCTCTGTAAACATACAAAATCATTATTTGATAGAGAAGTAGAATTGTCATCTTTTGAGAGAACTATACATAATTACAATAGCCTACGGATATAAAAGCTTTCGCTCAGTTTGCACCCAGCTGCGTTAGAGATGTTATAAATAAACCTGTTATGATGGCGTATTACGTTAATATACGCTAATGCATGGCAGTTGAATAATACCAGATTTAATAATGCATGGCTTATATTGATTCGAGTTGTCACGGGTAATTATTTTCTTATCTATTTATGCCATTATGAGTCCGTCCGTTTAGAATGATTTTATTAGGTTTATGTTTGCTGTGTGCAGTTACGTAAGATTAGGCCTACTAT
>WNLI01165882.1:0-14526 GCA_025802215.1 Wirenia argentea | reverse complement strand
GTGTTGTTGGTGGTAGGGGGTGTGCTGGAGGGGGGGGGGGTGGGGGGGGGGGGGGGGGGGGGGGGGGTGGGGGTGGGGGTGTGGTGGGTACGTCATAGGAGACCAAGTGCTATTACACTGTAGCCTACCTATCTTTGGGATTGTTCATAATGTAATAATGGTATGTAGTACATCGTGTAACGTAGTGGAGCTATAGCATGCACATTTGAACAGGCCTAGGTAGCTAATATAACATGCAGAGTTTGAACTTACATCATGGCTACCATGCAGGAATTACCTCAGAAGTATTATAACAAATGATATATTATTAATGCACATTCCACAACGTATATATAAGATAACTTCTAATGGGGGTAATTTCAGCGGGATATCGAGACATGTGACAGAAGTTGAACAGTAGCTAACATGTATGGATACTGTATGTCGTGTATGTGTGGCCTACGGCAGTGCTACGCCCCCAACGCTACACCCATGCCCATTACCGCCACTATCCGTGATTGTCGAGTCATTAACACGGGATTATCATGTGATATAGCCTAACTGATGCACAGCACAGATAAGCCATGTCAAATGTGTTTTGGACAGTGAGAGATTTCTACACCACTGTAGGCTAATCCATGTTTTTTTGCCAGAGGGAAACTATACTGGTGTGAATCTATGTGATCACTGGTTTTAATGTTGTGACACCGGTCAATGGAAATGGTAGAGAATTGTCGTCAGGCGATCAAAATCACGATTACAGACAAAATTACAGTGAAATTACAGCGAAATGTGTTTTACTGTCGCATTAAAACGCCGCCAATAGAGTTTATGGTTGTGTTTCAATTAGTGACATTATCCACCCCGGAAGGATAACTTCAGATTTGGGTCGTAAACGGCGGCATTGATCCGGGCCGCTTTTCTCACGGGGTAGGCTACTACATGGAAGAAAATATATAGACCTAGGCTCGTCGCAACTTAACCCATCCATAGTTGCCCATATACCTATAGTTTATCGCAATATCAATCATACAGTTAAAATTCCACGGAATAAACTCATAGAAACCAACCCATGCAATATATCACACAGATCAATTTGTTCGTCAAATACAATAAAAATGAGAAAACACTCTGGATTTTTTTACGTCACATCTCATCGTGCACATAAAATTGGTGGTCAAATCTCGGATGTGGCAAAATGGACGGATTTTAATTAAATCCCCGCCTCCATGGCAGCAGAACTAACAGACGAGACACCCGAACCACTAATTACAAGCGACCAATGTCACCAAACATCGAGTGTTCATTATCGTCATCGTCACCAAATTTGCATTGATCCCACACAGACAATCGTCCATCCGAGGCCATTACCATAACTCTGACGTCACGACGGTATACTATACACACGTCATAATGTTAATATACTTGGCTTGCATTATGGACAGCACAGTATTATGCTTACATATCTTGAGATGTGATGTTGGCCAGTATAGTTCATGAATCCCCGATCACGGATGTGGCAATACTTCAGAGAAATATAACCCACCGGACCATGTATGGTGGCCCAGAATAAATTTGGTACGTAGCCTACTCTGCATATTATTCCCCATGCTCCGTATTCCCCAAGTGCCCATTATACTCCATAGTCCATATTACCCAAGTGCCTCAAGTGCCTCACGAAGTTCCGATATGTAAAAACACAGATGACCAAATTGTCATAATTCATATATCGCCTACCTCCGCCCTAGCACGTAAACTTGTACTTACGTACATGTGGACAGCCACTAACGGGGAGTAACGACAGTCGTCGACAGGGGCCAAGTTAATCGCGTGTCCTGAGACCCGGACCCCAGTCCCCCACCACATCTGTCGTCCACGTCGCACGCCATTGCACATTTAAAACCGCATAAATCTCACAGGTTAGCCTACCCGGTGCAAAGATGAAAGTGAAAGCAGAGTTGTGGGTGTGATTCCGTGTGTGGGTCCAGTTGGGCATGCCAATGTGTGAATGGCCGCGCACGTGCCTCGGTCACTGAGCATGCGTGAGTTACGGTGAGTAGGCATATATCCTCTACCGAGCTACCGGCCTACTGAAATCTTGGGCACCATGAAATCTGGATGTTTGATCTATTATATGCCACTATAGGCCTACAGTATATAAATGTAAATTTATGTGAACGCATGGAACATAAATGATTTTATATGGTCACTGAAATTCATTTTACATTTAGTAAATTGTGCATGCTGTATTGTAAGCCCCTATATATATAGTTCGATAGGCTACAGCAGTTACATTGAATATGCTGATCCATGTACTCGCTATACACAAGACCTCAGTTATTGGTCGGCTATTTTTGGGTTACCTATACTACCGGCTAGCAACCGTGGGCTAGCTTTACGCTGGTACACAGTTCTTCTCGCAGTCACCTGTAGTAACGTTTGTGTAGAATTGTAGTCTACATTTCTTCGTGTAACTGTTTTACGTATATTGTCTGTGTTAGTTTTCAATCGTAAATGTTGATTGATAAAAAATTTCTACGTTGTTAAACAGTAACAGTTTTCTCTCTTCGATCTTCGTACCGTAAAGATAAGTACACTGTACATAGCGTAATCAGTTTACACAATGGTACTAACACGTTAAGATGATATCGTAACTATGTTGTCCTATGTAATAGGCCATAGTTTTGTACGTAGGTTACACGATTTCACGTTAGCAAAGGAAGGTTGGTCCAACCTCCGTTTGTCAAATGACCATAACATACGTTATGTGTACCAAGGGGGTTGGCGTATATCCCCGTGTATTGACAGTGTCTCACGTCGTGGTGATGTTGTGAACGCCGATATTTGCGTTTTACAGATTGGCGAGAATGACATTGACAGGAATTCGCCTGTGCCTTGTTCTGACATCATACGAGATATTTTGTCATGTGTGCAATTCTTACGATCTGCATTGAATGTGAAAGTAGTTATAATTTGCAGTCTAATGTACAGAAGTAAGGCAAGACATGTCCCTGTAAGCACTTATAATAGTGCTGTGATCTACATAAACTCTGAACTCGATCGTGTCTCCAATAGTGATACATTTATATTCTGGAAACACAAAGGTTTGAGCCTAGAAAACAGTGTATTAGACAGTGACGGTGTACACATGAATGCAACTGGTTCTATGCGCTATGCAAGGAGTATTCGCGGTGCATTATTGCAAGGTATACATGCTCTACATACACCCCACTCTCTATCCGATCCTCGCTCCATGGTATAGGCGGTGTGCTACAGTACAGAGGTAGTATAGTAGTTACCAGTATTATTAGATACATGCATCGTACAGCATACAATCGCCCACACTCATGCATCTATACACAGCCCACACCGGTATACCCAAGTGATATCCATTTTTGGATATCCGTTTTGGCCAGCGTGTCCATGGTAACGGATAGTGGGTATAGTATACAATACTGCAGGGTTATCCGGGGCGAGGTATTTTCGGTATACGTAGGTATGGGCTCTGCTGCTCGATAAGTGTTGTTTGATAGCAAGCATAGAGCAGATTGTCGGTTATAATCTGTGCATTAGAGATGTTACGCCTATGCTGTTTGGTATAGACGAAGTGCATTTACTGTACTTATGCATGTAGCATTATTATAATCACATCACCCCTATACGTAGTGTGGACTGTACAGGTCAGTGAATGGGTATCGGTATTTACTAGTAGGCCTATTTTTTGTTGGCATGATTAGGCCTATTATAATATGTAAGTCGTCCGTCTATACTCCGTTATACATGGGTATCGCGGGTTAAGGCCTTATATGACACTGCATAAAATATAGGCCTATTCTCATGGCGTACTGCAGTCGGTCACTGCTTGGCTAGGTGTGAACAGTATGGTGGACTATGTTGGGTCGGTACGGAGTTCAGTATTTATTTTAGCTACGTAAGTAGCTGGTGCACCTGTCGTGTCCGTACTGGGAGGCTTCATCCAGTATTCACCTTACATAGAGGTATTACGCTTATTTATCTGATGGATACCAGATTGCTGGGGTACAGTAAACACGGGTTGCTGGTGGGCTGCGGCCATCCGATGCGGGTGGCGCAGTGAGCGCGGGTTGTTTGCTGGCCCCAATTATGTGTTTTGTATAGCAATCACGGATCGCCGGTTATAGGCTGTGATTATTCTATGTGGCTGACACACGTGAAAGCGCGGGTTGTTTGCTATATCTCCGTCCTGGCCTTGGTGAAATACATACAGTATACACGGGTCGCTGGTAGGCTGCGGTCAGGTTTTCTGACGCAGTAGCGCGGGTTGTTTGCTATAAATTCCGGCCGGACCAAGTTATAACAAGTGAGTAAACACGGGTCGCTGGTAGGCTGCGGTCAGGGTTTCTGACGCAGTAGCGCGGGTTGTTTGCTAGTATATAATTCCGGCCGGACCAAGTTATAACAAGTGAGTAAACACGGGTCGCTGGTAGGCTGCGGTCAGGGTTTTTGACGCAGTAGCGCGGGTTGTTTGCTAGTATATAATTCCGGCCGGACCAAGTTATAACAAGTCAGTAAACACGGGTCGCTGGTAGGCTGCTGTTAGGGTGCCTGACGCAGTAGCGCAAGTTGTTTTACTGTACCAACGAGATGGAAGGACCATAATACGGGTAGCTTTGCCGCCAGGATGGGGCTCGGCTCGGGTTATTATGCTTCGCATTAAGTATTATTATAGGGAACATTGGGTCACGGGGAATACGTCTGAGCATAGCCCAGGCATTATGGGTATGCTGCAGACATATTTATGTGTACACGTGCAGCCTATATGGCGCGAGTTGTGTTTCCTATAGTAGGTATATACTTTGCGAATGGTCCACGCCATACACGGTATGAATCGTTTGATGGTAGTTCAACGATGCTGATAAATTGTAATGTTTTTCAGAATACCATGGCTCCAAAAAAGACCACTACTCACAACACTCGCTCCACGAAAACAACACCTTCGGCGAAAAAACGAAAGTTATCCGCGCCTACAGCAGGGGCCTTATCGGAACTGCCATCCCTCGTACCAACACCAGACCCAATTCCACAGAGTTCACTAGTCACTCAAGTTACCGAGCAAGTGATTGCATCGTTAACCCAGCGGGGTTTATTATCCGCACCATCAGCTGTCCACACGACCGGTAGCGAGAATGACGAAAGCGCGTATGTACCCCCGAACGTAGTGTCACCAGACACGTCTGATGTGGTCGATCGGTCGTCCAATGTCGTTGCTCATGCATCTACGGATCAGGTCACAATGAGGTCTATCAACAAACCGGTAGATCTGCACGTTGACCCTAAAGTTCGGTCTAAAATATGGTCGAACGAGTATGTAGATCTATACAGTCTACTTGATCACGAGAAGTCGACCGAAGCGTTCGATATGCGATGGGAGAAAGGTAATATCGTTCTGATATCTAAACCGCGACAGAACCGTATATTTTCTTTCGAAAAGTGGATGTCCGCTTTCACAGTATATGCGTACATATACCTGCAAAAGTATCCAACTGAAGGGCCCGCGTTGATGAAATATGTCGACACCATCCAGACATTGTCATCAAAGTGCAGCCTCTTTGGCTGGCTCAAATACGACTCAACGTTCCGTAAGTGGCGGCAATCGGACACCCTGCCATGGGACTGCGTAGTGCAGGAACTATTTACGGAAGCCATCAATTATAAACCCGCCAAATACTCTCCAAATCACGAATCGACGCAGCAGCGAGGTGCGAGCCAAGCGCAGGCATTTCGTGCGAAACCGAAAAACATTTGTTTCGGATTCAACAAAGTCGTCGGGTGCCGAAAGAGACCATGCCGCTTCCGGCATGATTGCGAGTTGTGCGACGAACCCGGACACGGTAAACCGTCATGCCCAAAACGTTCTTCCACCGCCGCAAATAAAAAGTGACGTTACAACCCCGATCAGAGTTGACCGGTTAAAACAATTTTTGGTTGGTTACGACGCTGATATATTATTGGAAGGTCTGACCCATGGGTTTCGTTTAGATTATCATGGCACTCGAGCTTTTCGCGTGTCGCAAAACCTACGTTCGGCATCTGATAATCACCAGGCAGTGGTCGATAAGTTAAATATCGAAATAGACGCAGGTCGGATAAAGGGTCCGTTTGATAAGCCACCTTTCGTTAACCTACAGTGTTCGCCCATTGGGGTAGTACCCAAGAAACAGGAAGGCGAATTTAGATTGATCCATCATTTGTCTTTCCCAGATGGTCAATCAATAAATGATGGTATTGACGAGAGGTCTAAGTCTGTTCAATACGAAAATCTGGACACTGCAATCGGTATCATAAAAAACCTAGGTAGAAATTGTCTATTGTCTAAAACAGATATAACAAACGCTTACAGAATTTTGGGGATTCATCCATCGTCGTACGATTTGCTAGGTATTTATTTTGGTGATAAATTCTATTATGACACCTGTCTCCCGATGGGTTTAAGTCAGTCATCAAATATATTTGAGCAGTTGAGCACAGCGTTACAATGGATTATGTTGAACAAGTTAGGCGTCACAGCAATGACGCATGTCCTTGATGATTTTCTAATTTGTTCTTACCCAAATACCGACAAATGTAAGAAGGATTTACAGGTGTTTATAGATTTTTGTTCGTGGTGTGGAATTCCAATTAAAGCATCGAAAACAGTCGAGCCGACAACATGTTTAGTTTTTCTCGGCATAGAATTAGATACACGTAGAATGGAAGCTCGAGTGCCACATGATAAACTCGTGAAAGCTAGGGGTCTCCTTTCACAATTTATTGAACGTCGAAAGGTCACATTGACCGAACTTCAATCGTTGATAGGATACCTCAACTTCTTGTGTCAAATTATTGTACCGGGTCGTACATTCCTGAGACGTCTAATTAATTTGACAGCGGGTCTGTCCAAAGGACACCATCGGATCCGCCTGTCGAAAGACGCAAAGGCAGATCTCGTGGTGTGGTTAGATTTTCTCGAAGTTTACAACGGTAAAACGTTTTTTGTATCGGAAATTTGGGACTCGTCACACAAATTACATTTTTTCACCGATGCATCGGATCTTGGTTTCGGTGGAACGTTTAAGTGCCATTGGTTTTATGGCTCTTGGTGTGATGAATGGGCGACTTACAACATCGCGGTACGCGAGTTGCTCCCCATTGTAATGAGTGTGGAATTATGGGCACCTCAACTACAAAATTCGTGTGTGCTTTTTCATTGCGATAATATTGCGGTAGTAGCCGTTGTAAACAAGAGGTCATCTAAGGACACAAACCTCATGATCTTAATTAGACGTCTTGTTCGTACTACTTTGTCACACAATATAATGTTTAGGTGCGAGCATATACCAGGCGTGCATAATACATCGGCGGATCAACTCTCCCGGTTACAGATTGACCAATTTCGTACGGCATGCCCATATATGGATCGGTCACCGACACCATTACCAGGGCTCCCAAAGTTGCACTAACCGTTCAACCAATACAGTAGGTGGTCAGTTTTTCGTCTGCCTCGGAGCATATAGGTGGCGACCAGTATGGTCCGCTATACATTACCATTTCAAACATTGGTAATTACGGTACGCTATTTCACATGGGTGTTATAGTTTGTATCGCACTGTGGTGTTTCTTGACAAGGGTGTCGAGGTATACGACAGTTACGTCATTACGCCAGTGCGTGACTCGAGGACTAGAGCTGTGGGGGATGATATCGGCTATCCTAGTTCCTCATAGCGAACGATATAGCCGACATCATTGTGGCCGTGTTTTGCCCCTATCACAGCTAGATTTCTCATTTCATATGCATCATAGGCTATATATATTTGTACAAATTTATGTGCATGTGTATAATAATTGATGTGTATAACATTCGTCATAGTTTTAGTTGGTCAAAGCTCGCGTATGCCCACGGAATTTTTTCGCGAGATTCGCATTACGGTCTAAGGGGGATAATCAGGGGCGTTAGCGAGCTTTGACCGAGTTCATGTAGATATTATGACAATCGTATAGTTTTTCATACAGTACCGTCAATTTAAAGGAAATAAATTGGCCATTTATAATAATCATATATACGTATTCTCTGAAATTATTAATTATGTGTTTGTATCATAATGTTTAGTGGTATAATAACGATCCGTTGTTCGTCCGTGCCAACCAAAATGTTGGCTCTTGAAGTGAATATATAAATTGTATTCGTACCGTTCACTGATCTGAATCTGGTTTACGATTTAGATCGATGGTCCTGTGCGTTCCAGTCAGATCGTTCTATTGGTTCCGTGCGTCAAGTCAGATCATGTCATTATATTGGTCCCACGACACTTTAGCGACCCAACCATGGTAAATCGTGGTAGGTATTTCTATACCGAACACCCGAAAGCCCTTTGTATACAATACCACATATATACCACAATATACACACGATTATATAGAAGCCATATGCCCACTTCTCCGGATGTGTTAACAGAGGTGCTCGATCATGTGAGATACATTACATATTAGGATACCGCGAAGAACGCTGGAAATACACACCAGACAATCATGCATAGGTGTATATATACGAAAAATATATGTAACAAAAGGTATACCTTCTTTACAGCCCTTCTAGAACCAGATAATTAAAAGTGGTTTACCATAATAAAAAACGCATTTCGTATTTTGCACCATGTGATTTTGAAATAATTATTAACCTGTACCAATATGTTGTCAGCCTTCGGTGCCGGCTGCATGATCCAGAGCGGTCTCCACTTTGGCGAGAATCTCGAGAACCCTTCAGCCGCGTGTTCGTCGTTACTCGAGGCCGCCCGACACGCCATCCACTTCGTCTTCACGTTTCTCCAACTTTGCTTCGTCTTCCTCAACTCTAAGGTATGATCTAAGAAGATCACAATTGACATATATCGATTTGATATAATTTCCGAACAGCCGTCTCATAGTTTCTGAGATTTTTTTGGTTTTTAACGGGTTAATCGTTTTAAACTGCTTTCTCTTTGACTGGGTCTAATCTGTTGCGGTGTTTTTTATATGAAAAACATGGTATTAAAAATGAGATTTGTATAGGCCCATGTACGAATCAGGCTGACGATATAATGATATAGGTTGGAATTTTGACCCCTCATTTTGCGCCATTATGGCCCTGCTTGCATCCTCTGATTGCAAACATTGACATTATTGGTGGCACTCGGCTGTAAATGCGACTGAAGAGTGATATCGTGGCAATATTGAAATTTGAGTTTCGTAAGGATACCGTTTTCAACATGGTTATCACTCGAAGAGTCGCAATTTAGCATTGTCAAATAATACAACCACCAGTACATATTTTTGTATGCCTAACATGTGTAATTACGCCATACCCTCAGATGTGCATAAACAAGTTCCACTCAATCGCGAAGTTCGGTCTGATGCACATGATCGGGACTAACCTGGCTGTGTGGTTCTGGGTGATTGTTCAGGAGACAACACATGAGATTGAGTATCTGGAGGCTCTACAGCAAACTGGGCATGGTGCGGTTGTTACGCATGGAGGTAAGTAGACATATACGCAGATTTAATGCATCAATATCTCCATCGTCTTCATCTATAACTATAATGTATCCGTGTATTTTTACCCATTCCTCGATATGTAAATAGTGTAAATACTGTACATATTATATTGCATAGGCCACTTACTCAAAACATGTATTGAATGTATAATGTATGAGTTAATAAAATATATAAAAATATATATATACTTCATCGACTCCATTCATCCAGCGACTGCAGGGACCATCGACGTTAGCAACCATCGAATTATTCGTCATGAACCCTCATGGTATCGCTTTATTTCAATGAACTCTATAAAAACAATTATGCACCGAAGATGCATTTCTACCTTCATTATCATTTACAGACAATGCAACTGGCTCAACTGCGGGTGGAGAGCCCAAGAATAATCCATGGTTTTGCAGGATTCGACGTCACGGTCTCTCGGACGAGAAGTTGACACTGTAACCACTAGCACTGCACCTTGAACCCACAGTCCATGCATGTCTCACCAAAATCGCGAACGATAATCTAATTATCGTTTTTAGACAAATGATACAAAGGTCGTCGTCGTTGTGTATTTGCAGAGAGCAATCACAAAGCAGTGACCACCCACAATGACCACAGTAACACGACCTCAGGCTCCCACCACTGTACACGGACCGACTTGATGGGTGGTGTGGTGGCAGCGGCGGTACCGTACCTCTACCCCTGCACCATCGAATACAGTCTCATTGCGGCAGGTTACACAATATTCCTTAAAATTATGTAGACCATCCGTTTGTTCTAACGTTATTTACCTAAGTTTTCCCCAAAGCACACGACCAACTCCCCCATACAAACTTTTCCATAGTCAATCACTATTGGTATATTTCTGGTATTTCTGCGAGACGGAACTCGAGAAGTTGTCGACAAGGATCAAGGGTCAATTCTCTAGGCTGGGCTGCATGTCTTCTGATGCCCCAAACCTGCTCCACTCAGGAGTGTGCCATCACACATATTAAATGTTCTCCACTCACTGCAGCTGTTGTGCATTTTTCCAGTTGCTTCCCCTCAGATGAGACTACAGTAGACTTCAATGAACTGTTGTCAGTCCGCTGCTGTTTTATGACCTCCAACTGTTTGTCTATTTTACTACACTGGCCATAGTATTGAAATGAAAAAATCTAGTGAACTGTATGGAAAAATCCAGTCCATGATCTCAAGATAACCTTCAAACAAACCTGGAAAAACAGATGCAATCACAGATATACGTGGGCGTAGATCCTGAGCGAAGGGCACCCCCTCCTGACACAGACCCCCGACACACCCATGCCCATACACATTAACGCATTCCACTTGCATGTATGATGTGCGTGATGAGGAAGAACATCGGGTGTATAATATAGCCTGTCCAATGATGATGATTTCGTATGAAAGCGTTCATGAATTGTTTGTAATGGTATAGCTCATTTTGGCTCAGCCGCGGCTTTTCGAACGAGAGGTCGCTGGTTCGAGTCCTGCAAAAACCAGGGATTTTTCCCAGGCTTTCCATCCGTCATTTGCGCGAGATTCCTGCACGGCAACATGGACAGATTGTGCGGTATATAAATGCACGCATAATTTTTTATTTGTTTATTTATGGTGTCCTCGTCTAGAGCGTTAATACCCAGAGTGCCGTACAGGCTGCGAAATGTTGAGCAGGATGTAATGAGGTGTTCAACGTGAATGGATCCACAGATACACTTGTTCTGGAAGCTCCAATTTTGTGGAGGAAACTTTGAGTTCTTGCGAAGCCTATGCGGAGCCGGTTGAGGTTAACCCAAGATACACACCAATACCCATGTAATCCACACCACTGACCGCCAGTCCGCCACCCCACATTGTCAAACACCCAGGCATAATTATGACTGTTGCACGTGTCCTGTACGTGACGTGGAAGAACATCGAATGTATTTATGCTGCTTGGTCTATAATCACCAGACACACATACCACTGATCCCCACCCCACACTCAAATACCCACATCCACACATCTACATGTCACGTGACTGTTGCAGGTATCCTGTACGTGATGTGGAAGAACATCGGTCGTCGCCTGGTAACTGATCCGCACGAAGACGAACTGAAGAAGAAGCAGAACAAAATGAGTGTTGATTGTTCGAACTCAAACCGGGGATTATTCCTCGGCTTACTGGTCCTTGTTGCTTCGATAATCTCAATGATCGTATTCTTCGTCCTCATCGGGGCGTCTCACTCTGACGATTACACACCAGACGAACAGTTGTTCTTCAAACGAGCGTCATACTACACGGAACACATCACTGAGATGCTGATCTTTATCATTGCGTCTATCGCTGTCTTCATGGGGTCTCATGGAATGAGAGGGATGCGATTCAACCCTCACCAGTCAATCGGACTCGAGGAGATTCTCATCGTTGTGTCGTTACTCGGTGATTATATCTATGGTTTGTTTAGTATCATCGCGGCCTGGTTCGATGCTGACCAGTTCGCCAGCGATTTGCTCATCGCGTCCAGTTGTTTCGCGATGTTCCAGGCGACTGCACAGGCTGTGTTTATTCTCGCTGGACTTCGAAGAACGCCGGCTACCGCTCAACACGAACACCAGAAACCTGGGAAGAATATGGTCATGTTTCTGTTGATATGTAACATTGCGTTGTGGTGTATCGCGACGTTTGAAGTGATGCGAGCCGACGCGAATCCCGTACAGATACATTACTACGGATCGACAGCATGGAATATCTTCATGCATATCTCTCTTCCTCTCATAATCTTCTATCGATTCCACTCCACGGTATGCTTGTCGAACGTGTGGAAGAAAGCATGGAAGAAGAAGGATTGATCGCCATTTCTATCTCAGTTTTAGTTACCTATACCTGGGCTGGTATCGTGCATTCATGCGCCATTCTCCATTGTAGCATATTTGCCCAAGTCTGGAAGAAGAGCCTGAGCAGCATGCATATGTATCTTTTACCTTCTTCGGGCATGCCTGTCCAATATATATACTACATACATGTACTTAAGAAAGGCGTATCATAATCGCACTTCCTCTGGAGCCTCTCGCTTTTTAAATCAAGAAGAACGTATACATGCCCCTGGTCGTCATCACTTATAGAACTGTTATCTCGGCGACTTTCAAAACTAGCCATTCGTGGTTCGATTCGGATTGTATATATTTTGGATTTAAAAAAGGATATTACGTGGTACCAAATTAATAGTTAACCAACATTTAATATGTTAAAGCACGCACAATTTCTACAATGCAGACCTCTTTATAAAAATTTGTATAATGTATGTCATGTGTATTATATAAATTCGTGGGCGTATACCTCAGCTATGTATAATTTACGAAAAATAATGAGACAATGGTATGACATCTTCTTCGTCCTCTGATGTTTATGGTATCGTAAAGTTACATGTATTGTTATTGTATTGTGTGTACATTGTATGATAATTCTTATCTGTTATAAGGTATTTGTTGTAACTTGAAATTATAATTGCACTATATTTGTGTATACCGATATAGTCTACTTGTACTTGTAGGCTATGTACAATGTACAGTATACAGCGATAACAGTTACTGTATGTAATGTAAAATATACAACTATATGTTTATATCTGAACTTATATATTTGCCTAAGAGTAATTTTAATAGGTAGACTACACGATGTTATAACTAAACGACACGTTATCCCATGAGGCACAACAAATCACCACACCCGCGAGAAACCTCATATGCACCACCTAGACATCACACCACACACCACCCAGCCACCAGGCCACACGCCACACAGACACCACACCACCCAGACACCACACCACCCAGACACCACACCGCCCAGACAACACACCGCCCAGACACCACACCACCCAGACATCACATCACTCAGCCAACACACCACCCGAACACCACACCACGCAGACACCCCACCACCCAGATACCACACAACCAAACCACCACACGACCCATACTCCACACCAAACATACAACATACCACCCAGCCACCACACCACCCAGCCACCACACCACCCATACACCACACCAACCAGCCACCACACCACCCAGACACCACACCACCCAGACACCACATCACTCAGACACCACACCACCCAGCCACCACACAACCCTGCCACCACACCACACATATACCATACCACACCACTCAGACACCACACCACCCAGCCACCGCACCACCCAGACACCACACCAACCATCCACCATACCACCCATCCACCACACCACCCAGACACCACACCACCAAGACACCACGCCACCCAGACACCACACCACCCAGACACCACATCACCCAGACACCATACCACACATCCGCCACACCACCCTGCCACTACACCACACATATTATACCACACCACCCAGACACCACACAGCCACCACACCACCCAGCCACCACACCACCCAGGCACCACACCACCCAGACACCACACCAACCAGCCACCACACCACCCAGACACCATGCAGCCATCGGACCACCCAGACACCACACTAGCCACCACACCAATCTGACACCACACCACGCGTACACCACACCGTCAAGACCCTACATAACTCAGCCACCACATCAGCAACACACAACAACACCCAGACACCACACTAACAGTACCCAGCCAGCACACCACCAAGACACCACACCAACCCTACAACACACCATATCAATCAGGCACCACGCCAACCACACTGCACAGCCACCACAAGACCCAGGACTCACAAGTGGGAACTATATCACATTAATGTTATATTATGGATTTCCTTGCTCTTCTCCAAAGACAACGGCGGCGATAGCTCAGTACGGCGGCGATAGCTCAGTTGGTAGAGCGTAGGATTTGTAATCCAAAGGTCAGTACAGTCAGATCATGGGTGAAATCCACCGAACCTTAAACAAATTGCGGTTTTATAGTGAGTAGTATTTTTGTCAAGAACAATGTGTCCTCTAACATCCTGTGCACTATTGGAAAGTTTGGAGTATTCCAAGGACCCATTGTGACGTCATAAAGACAGCATACT
>WNLI01165771.1:0-14533 GCA_025802215.1 Wirenia argentea | reverse complement strand
CCGCGTAAATTTCACTTTTGGGTCAGAGATTGTAGGCTATGTACGCATGTATCAACTATAGGAAGACTTGAAGCTCACTTCAAATTGAGTGAATTTTTTGGAAATATATGTGTGCTAGGGTATTAGGTATGGTGTGTCACTGGACCTTTAACAAATGTTTTTAGTCATTATGTGTATACTTTTATATGATGATTGTAAAGTAATGGGGGTACACTTTGAGTGTATGATGGCTTAGCTTTATATTACAGCCTTCCCCATTCCTAATCTGATAAAAAAAAATCTATTATAGCAAAATTACAGTGTCTCGTAATATCTGCATTTTTCAAACAATTACTGTATAATTTTGTTTCATACCGTTGAAAACAGGAATGATTTTTATTCTGACGGTGTGTGCACTTCGCCACTTCCACATAAAAAAGTACTCAAACTTAGTTACCTTATCTGTATGTCTTGGGTGATCACAATGTAAGTTACACCCTTGAAAAGTTGAATAATAATAAGTGGAATGTGAGCGCCCATTACCTTGCTGGAAAGTGGCAGTTTATGAATGCGAGAATCTTCCAATGTGCTGGTTTCAAATGTTTACACAGTCAAATAATACTGTCTGATATTGCATATTGGGCGCCACACACGTTGGGGTGATGTATATAATTTCAACAACAAAATTATTGTTCATATAATATAACAAAAATATATGATGTGAGCATTTCTTTTTTGACTAGTATATAATATCACCTAAAATTACTTCGTTCCCAGAAGAGTGATCAGAAGGTAGAAGAATCGTCCACCACAAACGCACGAGAGACGGCAGAATACCAGGCGGCTCTAGAGCTCGAACTGTGGAAGGAGACGCAACAGCAAATGTTTGAGGCCCAGGTTTGTCTTTTATGGTATCATTTTTAGCTCACATGCTGAGCTTTTGTCATCCATGGGTATCATCGTATGTCATATTGTAACCATCTCCCCATCAACAGTTCTTGTTTCAGTTTCAAACATTCTATGAATATGAATTAAACTGAAAAACATTTTGGAATTTTGGATATTACTACCCCAAAAAATCTTCTCAAAAACTGTTATTTTTCTGAGGTATCCTTGGGGTCATGTGATGAAAGTTTGTAAAAAATGTCAAAATCGGGTGAAGGGGATATTGGAACTATTATTCGATCGGTAAGAAAGCACAATTTAATAAGTTATATATAATGGCCTAAATCATACTAAATTTTACAGTAAATGATACATAAATGTATCGTTAGTGTGTATGTCATAGTTGTATACATTCGTAATCTACGTACAACTGGGTTTAGGTTTAATCACGATGCTGGGCTTAATCTCTATCTATGCGAAGTAACGGTCGCCAACGTTCATACACTTATGACGTTATTATTATGTTATGCTGCATTCGGTGGAACAAACATCACCAGGGGTGATAACAAAATAATCTTAAAATGTTGTAAAAATCACAAATGAGAGACGGCAGAATATCAGGCGGCTCTAGAGCTCGAACTGTGGAAGGAAACGTTTGAGGCCCAGGTTTGTCTTTTATGATATCATTTTAGCTCACATGCTAATCTTTTGTCATCCATCGTACATCCTCTGTCTCTCTTTTAAGAATATGCACAGTAATACTAATAATTATTGCTGAATGTTAATAGGCTACACATAAATCAGCTTAGTTGCCAGGGGTGGTCGATAGAAATAAAATAAAAATCTTTTTAAAATCTTCATAGATGAATCGATTGTGACCAATATCTGAGAGCTCTTGTTATGCATCGTTATCCGTTTGTCCGTTAACATTTCCTTTAAAAATCTTCTCATAAACTGTTTGTCACATTGTCTTCAAAATTTTACAATGAAACATGTTAAAATATAACATGCTCAAATAGCCAGTTATGTGATAGATACGATCCACCTCAGCAAGAGGGTTGCATTAGTAAGGAATTTAAATAACAAAATAAAATAAATCATACCTAAAATTTAGTCACGAACACAAACAGTAGCCTATTACTAAACAAAACTGATATTATAAATTGTTTATTTATTATAAATAATGTGTTAGGAATATAAATAACAAAATAAAATAAACCATCTCAAATTTAGCCACAAAGTCAGACAAAACGGATATTATAAATTAAAAGACAAATCATATTGAAGCACTTGGTTAATTTATCATATTATTTACAATGAGTAAAGATTGTTTAACTAACAATAAAATTTAAGTAGTACAAGGTTCACTGAGCTACACAACATAATTAGTTATGGAAAATATAAAAAAAAAAGTACCAAACATAACATAACAATATACTGTATAAAATGGTAATAATAAAATGAAAAAGCAATATTTAAAGTGGCAATGTACATTCATGGTTTAACTTGTCTGTCAAATGATTGGGCCTACCTAGTATAAACAAATAAGCATAAATACTAGTCTCGTACTTTCATTAGATGCTCTATGTCATCATATAGGCTATTGTGTACACACCAAGAGGTGAAAAGAGCTTTGAATTTGAACACATCATTGTTCAACTTGGTGCGTAATTGATATATGATAATACTGTATAGGCCATCCAGTGAATGTATGAGGCTATTACTTTAGGCTTACTTGTAGTATAGGCTATACATATTTCGTATATAAACTAGTGGATGGTGATACACTAATTAAACTCTGAACGGTCAAACACACTTTAACAGATATATACAGTAATAACAGAAACATAACATAACCAAATAAACGAAATAATAATACTGAAAAAGTTATTCACTGAGCCACATACAGGGCTCAACGTAAGCTGTAACCTTTAGTTCAGGTTACAGGAAGGTTAAAGCAGTCTGTAACCCCTGGAACCTGTAAATAGGTTACAGGAAACAAAAAGACATAACCTGACATAAAAAATAGTACACCTCTAATGTGATAATTATCAACAATACTGATGATAGTTTCAATGATGGGGAAATAATTATGAATCATATACACATAATCAATGTTTGCTTGAAAGTTTCAAAGTTTGTAGCAGCAATAATATGTAAACTTATCTTTTAGTTATGAGGTCTGTAACCTATTATCGATTATAGGTTACAGCACCTCATTTTTGTGGAACCTGTAACAGGTTACAGGTCATTTTTCTTATGTTGAGCCCTGCATTGAGTACAATGACTTTCGGACTTTTACTGTACAGTATCTGTGCGTGGATTATAACCTTAAAATGTGTGTATAATTTTTCAGAAACATGCGACGATTCGATAACAACCCGAACTGGCAGCGTGACGAACGCCCCCGAGGTCGTTCGCCAGGATTTGCGACTGGAATTCTCGGTAGCGGACCAGGCGACCTGCCTGTCCCGCATCTACAACAAGAAATGTTTGGTAACCCGGGAGAAGACATCATAAACAATCTGGTGCGACGTCAGGAGCAGATGTTAGCAGAAAAAGTGATACGCGAGGCTCGATATGGCAATGATTCGCCGATGGATAACCGATTCGGTGGACCAGGAGGTGACGGCCCACGCGGGTTAATGGATAACAATCGCGGCTTCGGACGAGACCCACCCAGTTTATTCGACGATCGTCCGATAATTGATGATCGCCGACCTATTATCGAAGACCGCAGACCTATACTAGATGATCGGCGGTCTCTACTAGACGAACATCGATCTATACTAGATGACCATCGAGCCATACTAGAAGATCGACGACCGATAATGGATCATCCCATCGGCGTTGATAATCGACCAATCCTTGACGACCGACGTCCGATACTTGATGACCGACGTCCCATACTTGACGATCGCCGCCCTATAATGGATCGCCCCATAGGCCTACTTGATGCACGTCCCATTATCAATGATCGCCCGATTATTGATGATCGCCCAATAATCGAAGCTCGTCCGTTTATCGATAACGATCGCGGATTCGGCGGTCCACGCGACCCTCCAAGTTTGATGGGCTTAGATCGAGGTTTTGGTCCTGGGCGGGATTTCGATCAGCGTGGTCCTGGGGGACCTTTACCAGGTCCAGGCGGTCCAGCAATACCATCAATTTTTGACAACAGTTTGAAACGGCCCGGTTCGGACAACGGCGACGCCTTTGGATTGGTGAGTATTGTTACATAGTAAGACTAGGAGTAGTGTTTTTGTACTGGAATAACCGAATTTAGTTTTGTTTAAATCTTAAAATTGTATAAATATTTAACTAGTAATTATACTATGTTTGTGTAAAATAATCTACTGTAATCAGTCATTAGAATCTTCAGCGATGCCGATAGAACTACAGTACTGTACATAGATAGCTCTGCTAATTTTTATTGGCCAATTTGGCTAAATCTGTAAACAAACCTATTTTTACCACACTTTTTTGCAGGCTATATTTTTTGCCACTTCTAAAATAAATTCACAATGGCAGTCAGCAGCACATTTAAATTTATTTATTTAGGAATTAAACCGATACTGCGATAGACATGATAATGATGGTAATTCGACTATAAAATTATATTAGTGCTATTCTACTTTACATCGTCGGTATACAATTCTGGAATCGACAATGCATCCACACTTCTACACCTCAAATTCGCAATATTATGTAAGTTCGAAATTATGACTGAATCTATAATCTATATTGTTTACTACATATTTTGCCTTTTTTCAGGTGTCATCTTGATTGCGAATACCGAATAGATCTGTAAATTCATTTTTTTTTTTCAATCATAATTTATCAGTAATTGAAAAAAGTCTGAAAGTTCCAATACCGATAACGAAGTTGTTCACAACCAGGTTGTGCTTCCTATTGTTTAGCTAATACAGCAACAAATTGGAAACAATATTATATTTACATTGTGCCGTACGCAATTCCCTAGTACCTTATGGTAAGTGGATTCATGGAATAGTGACCACGACACTGGCCATACCTTCCAAAAAGAGTCGCCATATGCCATAATACCAATTCAAATCCGGATTGCAATATCCACATGCCGATATCAGGAGTCCCCATCTTCCTGAGTTTTGGTTTACAATCTTCTGACCCTGAGAGAGCCATAGCTATTTCGCACATGTGAATCCTTGCATCACTGATTGACCTGATTCACTATCAAGGTCCATCATTTTCAGAAACATTCGGTATCGTACAACTAGTCAACTACTATTTGATCTGTATCAGTGTTCAAAAATTGTTCACCATTGTCAAAGGCCGTGTCAATTCAACATCAATTAATCAATGATTCCTGGATCAGATTCAGTCCCACAACTCGTGCCTTCATATCTGAAAGTCCATCCTGATTTTACACTAAAATGCGGTCCCGTCTCATGGTTTTCCATGTGCCGCCTCCAGGTATTACATCATTTTCCAATCATCAACACAATAGACAACCATTTTTGCCTCAATGTGGCTACGTTTTGGAATGTGTTTTGCACACCCAGGGGTCATGGGGGGCTTGGGGGCCTGATTACACGGGCGGTTTCAGTAACATGGTTCCATAACAAACATAATGTCACTCCAAATTCTAAATGTCTTCCAGTGATGTTTATTCTGTCTGATTCGTTGTATAATTGTATAAACAAGAGGGCTGTAGATGCCTGGGGGATTATTTTTGTTCGGACAGTTAATCTGTAGCATGGCCTCATTCAGGCTCATTGGCCTGGTATTTACACTGGAAATCCTACCTAAACCCCTGTACAGCCAAGTTGAATCCCATTAGATGCAGATTTACATTACATGCACATTGGAGATTTCTCTGGTATAAAAGCCACATTTGTATTGTATACTAAGCTGAATTGTGGGTGGACCGAGTAGATTAGGTAGAATAAGTGATTTTTTTTACAAAACTGTCCTGTTGCAGGCAAACACTAGCGACTGAGCTATTAGTTTCACATGGGTACATTGTGATTGACAGGATGATTGACTGGCATATGACTGCCTATGATTGATTATATAAACCTGATGCTTTGCCGAACTACAGAAGACAGCGGCTATCAAATTTCTACCATAAAAACATACATATTACATAATTGTAATCCCATGTCACCCGCGACACCGTATAAATTTCTACCATACACTAAAAGCTTGTTCATAGGATTAAGAACTCCACAACGTGATCACATTATGCGCAGCACTGAAGGCTCCAATGTTACTCAACTTTTCCTTATTGTTCCTCATTGTTCGTGTCTAGTCGTCTAGACCTACGACTACGACATATTATTTTTTTTACAGGTGCGACACGTGAACTGTCAAGTCTGTCTTCTAGAATTACGACTTTTTTAGCTGATATAATATGTAAACTAATATGGTAATACTGATACATACAGAACAATATGTAATTATTGAATGCAAGATGCCTCGCAGAACTTCCTTGAATGGCAAACATTCATCCCATTCCGATTTTCGAATCTGTATGCGACCGTTCCTCATATAGAACTTTAAAAAGTATGATCCTTACAGTTATCATTGTGTAGGATTCTATTTCAGATCCATCGACTATGACTTTGTGTAGTTACAGTACAGTAGTCTCAACACTTGGAAAAAGATTATAGATTCATTGAATCGATTCACAGATTCGGCTGCCACATTGCGTGGTATCGCATGCATCAGATTACAACATAATAAATGATAAAAAAACACAGTAGCCTAATTCCATTCATTGGGCTTTGTTCTTTAAAATCTAGTCAGATGAAACCATGGTACCACCTTTACAGAAGAAGGTTACTTGATATGATAAATGGTAACCATATCAAATTATCCATATCTGTGCGTTTAACAATACACATGTACGGTGTGGTTTTCTCTCCTGAATAAATCAAGAGTTCTTCACTAATCACTATATCATCTCGGTTGTAGTGCCTACTGTCGCATTTCCTACTGTCACATCTCCGCGCTATATAACAATCTGTCTGATGAGGACTTCACTATAGGCCAATCACGGTTACTTTGTGGGCCATTACCAAACATCCCTCTTCCCTTATCCTTGCAGGAGTTGCAGCATATGGGTGGTTTACTGTTGGACCTTGAGAGGTCACTGTACGAAAACGGAGAATGCTCTACTCCCAATAAGCGTGCAGCGGAAACTCTGAAGTCTCCCATCATTATGTTCCGAGGCCCTAATGCCATCTGTTGCTGTGAATCTGGTCAGGCCATTTGCCTCAAAATTGATCATTGTCTATCGGGGCGGTTCAAAACCACTGTAGAGAGTATACTCAAACAATAGTGGAACAAAAGGGCAGCAGGGCAAACCCCAATATGGCAATGACAAGTTGACAACGCATCTTTTGTCTCAAGAAATGCCCTGGAGGCTGGAGAGTGGAGACTCTGTCTCTCCGGTGCGACAAATGGTGTTGTTTTCCCCTCATCCCCACTCCCTAGCTCAGGTGGAAGTGGTCTTGGCACCAATCTTTGTTTCACTTGGTTTTGCTTCTTGGTCGTGGGTAAAATTAGATTTCCCCATCCTTGAACCCGACCTCCCTGATCAAACTTTTTGTACACTAAGTTATAGTAGCCCCCGCTGTCATCAGAAAATACATGGCCTACAATATATCGCATGATTGGCTATGTTTTATGCCCATAATTTGTGTTTGGGAAATTGACCTCATATTCATATTCATTGTATGAATTAAATTCAAACGTTGTACAATATACACCAATGTTCTTGACGAATTTAGAACAAAATGCCTGGTACCAAACGCCAGCGCTGAGCGTAGTGTTGATGGCAGAGTTGTCAATCATACCTCAGACATGCACATCTTTTATTATTTTCATATTAATTATTTACCCTGTCATGCTTTACATGAACCGTTCTCTCTTCCACAGTCCGCCCCGAAGCGCCGCAGTAGATTCGACGACCTCCGCCCTCCCCCAGAAGAGGACCGACGATTCCCCCGCGCAGGTATAATACCCACAAGCACAGGTTATGGTTCCGATTCTGTTCCTCTTAGGACATAAATATATGGTTTGTGTGGTGACACTCGGTCACGTAGATGTGTACGACCCGGCGGTCCCGGGCGCATATCTTGGTGCATGAAGAATCATCCTGAGTTGGTATCAAAAGCATAATTTGCATTGTGAATGCCATTCCTATATGTGTTGGCCTCCTATACACATTTAATTTTAACACAACTGTTATTACAAAACTTACTAGTAACTGACGATCATTGCCGATCGCCAGTTCCGCGCCGCTGGTTTTTGGCGTGAGATCTTGTTATCAGGTGTTGCTGTAATAACTCGATCCCACACGTGACTCAGAAAAAAAGAAGTATAATGTGTTGGGTTTGTCTATATTCAATATTCGTGTATGAAGCATGGAGATACCAAGCAGGTTTAAGAAGTTGTCCAATGACATTTTTCATGGGAGCGGGTTGCAGTAACTGTCCTGTCGCATCCGCTTCGTTTGAAGTTCGAAGTCCGAACATGCTGGAATGCTACATAGGTAAAGCTACAAAGTATCCGATCCGATCTACCATTTCTTAGCGATCGTCCTGGATTTCCAAGTCCATAGATGGTCTTTATGATGGACTGACTTGTTTGTGTCTGAGGACGTACGGTGCTGTCCGATTGTTGATCATCATTCGGGTGAATTTGATTGTCAATTTAGCCCAACAAGTTGAATCACGAACAATGTATAAATAATCGATGGATTTAGATTAGTTTACTAGATATTCGGTGTCAGGATTGATGATTGAATTTTGAGAGCGGTATGGAGTCCGCATGTGATGTTGTTGACTGACTATATGCGGTGAAGCTGAGCACAAGTACTGCAATTTCTAGATCTGTCGGAACGGTGGCGCATCTTCTGACTGATAGGCCGAATCTACGGTCAAGGTGTAAAACAGCTGTAAAACAATAGGAAGGTGGTGTTGATTGCCTGAAAGCATTGTAGATTGGAAATACTTACAGGGTGTAAATCTCTCAAAACAAGGGAAAATGTAATTGCCAGAGCTCTGTGAGTACGTATTGGTAAGATAGTATTAGAAGTTCTAATTTAGAACTTTTTTTGTGGTTAACATCGTTTTGTATCTGGTAATGGTCATCATGTCAGGCTACATGCCTACCATCAGCTCTAAAATCATAATACATTTTGTTAAGTTGGTATCAGATTTGCCTGACTTGCTGAATCTACGTTTTGCTCCTATTATTGCCACAGTCCTTTTATTTGCTGAAGCTTTGAACAATGCAACAGGACGTTGAAGCTATTTTTGTGGAGTGGTGTCTTCTGACAAGTGACAACTGTAGCATGCGATCTTAATTTTTTCTGGATTCAACATGTAGATTTATTTCTCAGAATTATTCCCCTGGTAAAAAATTTTCGGACCAAGCGGTAGCTGCAGGCAGAGTTTCCTAGAGGCAGAGTTTCCTACAAGTCATGTCAAGCATTTGATTTAATGGCGATCTTATATTATCATCTTTTCAAAACTCATTCTGTGATTAACTGATTATACACTCATTGAATTTATTGATTACATTTTCCTTTATGTTCTGTTGTGATTGGTGGTCCAATATTAAGGATGGTCTAAAATTCCACGTGTCCAGTCCATTATCAGTAAAGTATTTTCGGTCGTAGGAAAGTGAGTAATTTAGTATGGGGAGAGTCCAGCGCTGAATTTCCTCATTTCCCAGTCCCACA
The DNA here is from genome assembly GCA_025802215.1 of Wirenia argentea. Lineage (NCBI taxonomy): Eukaryota > Metazoa > Mollusca > Solenogastres > Pholidoskepia > Gymnomeniidae > Wirenia > Wirenia argentea. The sequence continues at coordinate 4,938 of WNLI01165771.1, read as the reverse complement.
CTAGTAAAACTATGACCGATCTTCAATAATGAAAGGACAGAATGATGATGATTCAAAATGAAAGACTCCATGCTCTTCGATATTGAGCTAAACTGTCAATTATGTATGTAAGTTGGATCGTTTACAGTAGTAACTGAGTAGTTATGTATCATAGTTTTGTACACTACCATGTATTTGGATGATTTGATGTATTGACACCAGTTCAACAAAGTCGTGTACAGTAGAATCGTACATAATCCGAAGAACATGATTTCAGAGTTCAAACATCCCGTCTAAAAAGGACAGCAGGACTGGACTGGAGTAGCGAGTCTTTAATGCTGTCCATAATATAGAATCTACAACAATGTTGTCCTTGTGGGAACGTTTTATCTGATCGTGGCACGATGTTCGAGAATTCCACGGACTGAATAGTGCCAGAATACCCTGGATTACGCTATGACATAGTGACTATAATGTATATGATTAACGATCGTTGTACAGACTACAAATTTCCAATATGAGTGATTGTCAAAGGATTGTACATGTGGTTGCTGTTAACAGCATGTTCATACAATCCATTAATGCATACCACAAGAAAGAAATCGAAGGCCGTCCTTGTCCACGACATCTGACCAATACGTCAATGGTAACAATGCCTAACATCCATTCCTAGGCGAATCTATTTTCAAAGTACTGATTTTTTATAAGATTTTAGTCTGCTTCATATCACACCATTCTCTTAATGCAGTATAACACGGAGTTCAGTTTCTCTTATACTACAGAGCTACATTTAAATTACGCCGATTTCATCAATGTCGAACATGTTGCGCCATAAATACCGCTACTTCTTAGTAAGTTCCTTTTTTCCACGGTCTAGTGCCTTTATCCATTTTTATTTCTTTAAAAACATCAATTAAATCAATGCACACGGCCTTCCCAAAATTTTTCCGAATTTTTTAAAACCAAGAATACTGGTAACATGTGGGCCACATGATGTGGCTATGACCATTGACTACTCAATGTAACGTAAGTTCTGCCACAGAATTCACAGCCTTCAGCTCTCTTCCACAGGGCTCCCACTTTGTACCCATCAGACTCTCAGTCTGGTCAGATTTCTAGTTTGTCAATGTCAACATACTATTACCTTACCTAATAGTGTTATAGCCCAAAACAATTTCGCCATAACCAATTTACTCTGTTCTCCTTTTACGACTGATCAACCTTTTACAACGTTCGGGTCAATATAAAATTGTGTTTTGTTCTGGGCATAGGCTACCTTTTGTCTCTTAGCTGAAGTCCGATGCTCTCATCAATGCAATCGCTTTTCACGTAGCAATATCAGAAAAGAACATAACTGAAGACCTCACACAACCCTGCCTAACTTCAACCCTGCTTAACTTCAACCCTGCTCACCCAGATACCCTCACTGAGATCGCTTCAAAACATACGCATGGAATCCGCATTCTTGTATATGAATATGTGCCCATATAGCCTGGATTAAGTGCAAGTTTCCAGTGACCGATCCTCCATCATATAGGCCTGCTTAAGGTCCATGAAACACAGTTGTAAAGGGGCCTCCATTTGTATAAGAAAGTTGTTAAGCAATATCACAGTGAAAACTTTCCTTCAGTGATTTCCACAGATTGAAGGTCGCAATGATAATTGTACTACACTAATCTTAGGATGGAGATACCCTTCTCTTCTAGAGCTGGTCCATGATCTCTAAGTAATTTGGGACAAGTAGTGTATACATTGAAGGGGCATGGTTGGAGCACACCTCTTTCTTCAGAACCAGCTGTGTTTCAAGATGTGGCTCTACGTAAGGCGGTCCGGCAACGTCTTGCGCACCACTCCGTGTTTCCTAATCAAGACAGACAGGGCTTCCATATTTTTGGAATGTATTGCAATACAAATACTTTCACTTTCTTGCAATACAAATACTTTGTATTGCGGACCCATGTCTGTCGGCCGATGTAGGCATGTTAAGCAACTCAGAGAAGTCTTCTCGCCGCCGCTGCTGTCATGCCCCATGTCACCTGTGCTCAAGGAGTTACTTTTGTCCTTCAAAATGTGGATGCTCGAGGAGCGAACACATTTTGAGTCCTCCCTTCCAGACTTGCTGCCTCGGAGTTTGCAGCTAAACAGTTAAATGTATGTACCATTGCCATTTTGCTTTACACAGGACTGATGTAAACACAATTGCACAGATTCTGTATGTTGCAAGAATCTTTGGGCTCCTGTTCTTCAACAGAACCTGATGTGCAGCATATCTTTCAACCATCCACTCTAGGTATTAGTCATTCCAAAGCTTGTATTCCCCGGCACAGCGTGAAAAGTTATAAACTTTTCTTCCAGGATTTTTCCAAGCCTTGAAGTCATGTTTGTACAATAGTAACTTAGGTGGCTTGTATATAGTATCATTTACCAGCTATGGTTGCCATACGCAATCACACATCCTCGCTAGGAGACACTTCAGATGTTTTCACATGGTAGAAAGTTAGTAATATCTGGTATTCACATGAAGTGCCCATGACTGTCTGTCTACTTTGAGTACCTCATTTAGGTGTGTCCATGTCCAAACCTGAGCTCACCTGAGCATTCATGCAGCATCCATCACACTTCGTCGGGGACTAACATCCACGGCGGGACGCCCATGAGTCTCCACACTTCGTGTGTGATCGTAGTCGGCACTGACGAAAACGCTACTACAATAATTAGTAATTACTAATTACAAAAGTGTTCATAATCCAACATTGTATTATTTATAAGAAACATCTAAAGAGCAGCGCAGCTAATTCGACCTTCAACCGTATGTGCAACATTATTATTACATTCTGAATTCTGAAGATATCTTTTTTGAAGAACTTTGAAATCACACAAATAATAGTTTTTAAACAAATGGCACTAGACTGTTTTTTGTTCATACTTTTTGCGAGAATTTTATCCCCTACTTCGATTTTAATACCTCTCCCAATTGTTCCGCTACTCCGATCTTAGTACCTCTCACGGAAATCTTTATAAATTATATATGCTACAGATCTAAATGAGTCCAGACATGGGTCCAATACTTCTCGAAGGAATTTTCACGTTCTTGCAATACAAATACAAGACTAACATTTCCTTTTTATTCACTCTCATCAATACTCAAAATAAGTTTACTCGAAACTCTATCACAGACATTCATCAGTAAAACCGTAAAACGCGAATTAAAACATCTTCAATCCTTCATGTTGGCAATTTGCCACCAGTTTGGCTTGAAATGGTTAGCTTCATCCTTCAACTGGTTGGCTCTCTGGTCCGATTGATTAATCTTAATTGTAAATTTTTGTCACATTTCAGATTGGAGAGCACCATTTCCTGCCATTATATACACTTGTAAAGTACATATTTGTGTTATTTCAGGCCGAGATGATTATGATCCTCGATTTCCGACCGAAGATGAATTTGTGAGTATTTTACATACATGTACTACATTTTACATTTACTGTGCACGATCTTTGCTGTATTATTCGTAATTTTGTTTCTGAATTGTATGGTTGTAGTATGAAGAAGTAGTGAAGTTATTAAATTATTACACATCATGGTGCAACCATTAACAAATTCCAACGATCTACTGTTTGAACTGGTGTAGTAAACTCAAATGCTCATGCCTAATCGCTTAGTATTAGCCATTATATCGGAGTTGAATACACAGTGAATACAACTCGTATTGGGGGGGGGGGGGTTGTAAGTTTGAACCTCTTCAAATACAGTCGCCTACAGGAACATACTACTGTATCCCATATTCGCAAATTAGACATAAGTAATATCTTTACTCATTGGTGATGTCATATCGCATCGCCTACATTGTGTATTGTGTCTGTTCCAGCCGCGCCCTGGGATGGACATACGCAGACCTGGAGAAATGGGTCGCCCACTGCTGGACCAACCGGTATGTACAGTGTACACGCCATATTCTTACTTATAACACTATGTTACCGTTTATGTACACAATTCCTGAATAGACCCGATACATTATTTGATAGGATACCATTTTCTTTGTAAATTATATATATTGTATGACTATCATCGATTCATGTCAAACTATTTTTTTATCCAGGCATTGGTATAAAACGCAGAAGTTGACGGCAAAGTAAGTATATATTCATGATTTTTAAATGTTTTCAGCGATTACCAGGTCCACAGTCTAGCAATGGAATACAAGCAATTTTAGTTTGTGTGGTAAAATAACCACAATATAACTATTGCATTTTTACGTCAAGGTTTGTTGTCAGTTCTAAATTATGAATGTATGCCGTACATGCTGTATGATTGAATGCATGTAGGACGTCCTGGGATGACTTGAAATATCGTTTCAAGTTGAGTTCGTGGTTATAAACCTGGCACGTTCATATTGTCCATGTACTTATAGAAAAATAATTCTCGCTTCCATCTAGCGTACGGCAATAATTATAATAGTTGCATGTTTAATAGTTATTGATTTGTGCAATCAAGTTTCATTTTAAGAAATGTTTTGTATGTAACTGACTTTTTGTGAAAGAACGCGCTCTATGTCATTACATTCTCCGTCGATTTTTCTGTCAAGCCTCCAATTCTTGAAAGTGGCTGTCGCACATCGCCGAAAAAATCGGAAGAAATCTGAAGGCTGGTAGCAATATTGATTCGTATGCAGATGATTACCAAATTTTTATGACGTCATTTTTTAAGTTGAAGAATCGCGCCCTTTTTTTCCTGGTTACATACAAAAAATGATCGGATTTTGTTTGTTTAGGCCTAAAAATATTTAAATAACATAATTTTTTAAAATAAATATTTGTGCAGCTTTTGCTTAAAATCGCGTGGCATGTAACTCAGTCATGCTCTAATACATGTATATGCACAATATCTAGATGCCAGGTTTATAGACCACGAAACTCCCCTTTCTAGACGTCATCCCAGCATCTAATGGGCTTAACAATG
>WNLI01165660.1:0-14542 GCA_025802215.1 Wirenia argentea | reverse complement strand
AATGACACAAACATTTGCCGCGGCCCAGGCTTGAACCCGGGACCTCCGGCACTGTAGGCGAGCACTCTACCACTGAGTTAACTGTCCCAACTGAGCTAACTGTAGGGGTAAGGGAGAAGTATAAATCAACATGTAAATTGATTGAAACTGAAACTGTGTCAGTATACGGTTGATTGGTCCATTGACACCTGTGACTAGCAAGTGCTAGTGGTGCTTAAACCACAAAGATTGCCGGACTTGTCGTTTTTGAGGTGTACATAAATAGATTCACAGTTGACCATACAGTAGACAAAGGATCCCAGTTGATAACACGGTTTGGTTTTGAACTGTCACTTCACTAAATGCTCCTACTGCTTTGCCAGTGTAGAGGACACTCGGTGCACAGTTGATCTCCGGGCAGAACAGTTTAGTGACGTGGCTGCTTCAGAAAGTGAGAGATTGATAACAGCCATGTCTTGACAGATACAGTCGACCCAGCGCATTCTGGGGCGGCCCACGGGACGTTTCCAGTCGATGTTAGCTGGAACAAACTTGTATAACATAATATTAACTTATTACGCGGTTCACAGTCAGGAGACATGCGTTGAAGATGTCCGAACCAGCGGAGGCGTTGTTGAGAGATGGTAACAGTAGCTGGGGGTTGTTTGGTGCGTTCTCTGATGGTGTCATTTCATACGTGGTGGAAGGATTTGACATTTTCAAGATATCAGTTTGGTAAGTAGCCTTAGTAAGTATGAATGTTAAGCATTGAACATTCAATATGAACCCTCAGTGAATAGGAATATGAGGGTGATGACATGGTTTAAATAATTATGACATGCTGTAAAATAGCACACGTACCTATGGCGCCGAATTTGCGCTGGAACTGCACAGAGACAGTGTGGTTCCTTTCTAGGATAGTCTGGGAGACTGAAGAGGGAACAATGGATATGACGCCGTGTGGACTGTTGCTTGCTGATATGGTGATGTCAACAGTGGAGAGAGGTGGGTTGATGATGGCGTGGCCTGAGGCTCGTACACCTGTCACAGATCACAGAATACAGGTGGGTACAGGTGACAGACATATACCACTGTGACTGGTGAGATGAGATGGATATGATCTGTGGGGACTGTTACTTGCTGCTATGATGATATCGAGTCATGATCAGAGGTGGAGTTGATTGTAGAGTGGCCATGCGACTATAAGACCAATAATGATGAGGTGACATTGAGCTGGTAGATGGTTATAGGTACGGTGAGATGAGATGGATATGACAGTGAGGACTGTTACTGGCTCTTAAGGTGATGTCGACAGTGGAGAGAGGTGGGTTGATTATCACCTGTCACAGATCACAGAATACAGGTAAATAAGGTGGCACAACTCTAACAGAAGAGAGGATGATGGATATGATACTGTGAGGACTGTTACTGGTGGCTATGGTGATATCAGCGGAGGACAAGGGTGTGTTGATCCTGGTGGTACGGGTACACCTGTCACAAAAACACACTTGTGTCATAGATAGCGGAAAGTATTTGTGATACTGTGAGGGTGGTTTCGGGTGACTATGACTTTATCAGGCTGAAAGGACTGCATTGCACATTGTAAACTAACGTAATGCTCAGTGATAATATACTACTACTCTAAATCAATGTACAATGAGAATAGAAAATTTAACAAAGAACATCATTCTATTTATTTGACCCCACAGATAACGGAGAAAAAATTCTTAAAAAGTTGACTATTCTGCACGAGAATGACATAAGAATATTTACATGTCAACTTTCTACTTTTTAGCCCCGATTCTCCATGAAAGTTTGTTTTTATACCTTATCAACACCCTCTCCCATGTAGTACATCACCCCTGATTTCATTTTTGTCGATGTAAAATATTACGCAACCCATTTCCAAAAAAATGAAAAGTAATGGTCCTGCTAGCTACTGGGTTTAGCGAATTTTCCGTAAAAACATATTAAGTTAACTATATTAATGGATATTTCTCGGCTCATACGTTACCAATTTTTAAATTTTGATATCTGTGTATCAGGAATTGATAGACATTTTTAGTGGGTGTATTTTCATTGGGGATTATGGCTCTGGACAATTTACATAAGCGTGCAAAAATAGTCGAGGTTTTGACGGCCGCAAAATTAGGGATGCCAGTGTTTTTGCTCCAAATAAAATGTCATACCGGGCTATTTCTGTACCAAATTTAGAATCTCAACAAAAAAATCGCGAACAAATATTTCATGATTTTCCGTCACCCATTGCTCTTGTACTATAGCGGGAAGGTGGAACACTTGTTTTTGATAATTGTAACCCTCTCCCCACTACCTATAAATAATCTAAAGCATTCGTAGTTTTAATTATCACATCTGTTTCACTGTTTAATTAATTTTACTCTGTGCTACAATATTTTGTACTTCTTAGAGAATCTGGCAATAGAGCACTTCACTATGGCATTCGCAGTGAATTTACTTGTAATCTTTCAGCGTTGGCATATGCGTGTTTGTCAGCTTTCATACCCAAATACCTACATAACTTCTTCCTTCGGGATAACTCAGCGGTCATTCAAGGTTAGACTTGTTTTATAGCCTACGTACAGTATATTATTATCTACATTTAGGGCATTCTCTGGTCGTTGATACAACTTTGGCAAGCGGCCTAAACCCGTTTGCGCCCGCCCTTTTCGCCCAAACAGCATTTTCGGCCCAGCCTTTTCCCTGTTGCAATAGTATTGCACAGTACGAACTCATAAATCATTCTTCTAAAAAAATCACCGCTGCCAGGATTTGAACTCGGATTTCCAGCATGGAAACCAGCTGCTTAGACCACTATAGGCCACGAAGGCCGATGCTGGTTTGAACTTAAATTTGCTTACGTTCGTGTTCAATCTTGTAGGCAAAATTGACGTCATATTATTTGGTCCACCGTCTGATTAGGCTACATTTTGACGGATTTTGAAATATTTTTGTAAAAATCATGCCAAACTTATCGAGGAGTAGATAATAATATTAATAACATAATTTTGTTCGGGCACACGCCTCTACATCGACCCTTGGCCAATTGTTTTCACCCTTCAGTCATCGGCGGCACGAGCGTATATGACTATATCAGGCGAAAACATTCACCCTCTGGCTTTTGTAGAGGCGTTGTGCCCTCAAAATCATGTTATTCTTATATTGTTAGATAGTTAAGAAATTTTTGAATAGCACGTAACAGGCACTCATCCTATGAACAATGCCGTACCATAATTGGTATGAAATAAAACAAAATGGTGTAATAAAGTATTCTTTTCATGAATAAATTCACATTGAAGACATTTAGCCTATGCATTGTCATTATTGTACAACTCAATAATTTTTCCATTTCCTAGTTACATAATTTGATTATGATAAAGGTCATCAAATGCCAATAATAGAGGGTTTTTCTTAAATATTGGGAGAATTATACCCAGTATCCCTACCACTTGGATATTGCTTTATCCTAATTTTTGCACAGCAAAAAAATCCTCCCCCTCCCACTATCAGAAATGTGATATATAGACAGTATGATGTATTTTATCAGTATTCTTCCTACTAATAACCTTTCACGATATTTGGTCATTTTAAGGTATCATTCTTATACAGTGCTATTGTGTTATTTGTAGTGTTTGGTCTTTTGGAAACCTAATTATCTTTCATCACTCGCACCTTTGTCATGTTTGTGATTTTTCCTAAACTATAACATGTATGGCAAACTATTCCTTTTACACAGTTCATATTATCATTTCATTTGACACATACTTTTGGCCTGTATTGCATTGCGGAGTACCTAGCTGTATTTCCTATATGATAGCGTTCTATGAATCAGAACTGAGCTGTACTTTTGACCTTTGACCTATTGCAGAGTACCTAGCTGTGTTTTCGCACCTCATAGCTTTCCATGACTCAGAACTGAGCTGTCACCTGGATGGGATTGGCTTTATACCCGACGTAAGTGTTATTGTAATGATTAGGCTAGTCTTATGAATTGTGCATTAGGCCTAGTTGTTATTAATCTTACTGTATACCTACTGCACCGTTTCACGAACTTTATATGATTGTCGATGTTGCGAGTATCTCGTAATAACTTACGCCAGAGATAGACAACCTGACATTGAATGTGAATCCAGCCCTCGGCCCCCAGCCAATGCATTGGCCAGATTTTATGGCACTGACATGGCCCCGGCACCGCCCAGATTCTTTTACGTGAGAAAATAAGTCTTATCATCTGTGTCATGCCAAAAAGTTTGTGTAAAAGGGTGTAGAGCAGTTGATTCTTTTATATTGTCATTATTAGATACATTTTATTCGTTTATGAATACGATAACGTACTGTATATACCGGACACATAGGTGTAAGGGACACATAGGTGTAAGGGACATCATAGTTGTACCATACGACTAAAATTACACAAAGTTTCCAATGACTAACATGATAAAGCTACTATGTATACTACAGTATACATTTATTTTCAGTTGTATGCGATTCCATGGTTCCTGACAATGTACGCACGTAAGTACTTGTTCATACAGTTATTTGCTATTCTAAGTTTTCTTGCTATAAATAATTGTTTACGATAACTATTAATTACAGTATTAGAGTTTATGACTATTGTTAACTCTGTACTATTTGTGCCAATTCAACATACACATTTTACTAAGCAGTTATTTCTAGAACATACAAATTTAACTAAATTTTACTTTTGTCTGATGAGACTAATGTCACGGTGATCTCATTTGTCAAAAAATTTTATGTTGAAAAAAATTGGTTTCATCCCCGTCTTGTGCCAATGGTTTAGTGTGCAAAAGGGAAATTTATCTGTCAATTGAAAATAAAATTAAAATACCACCATGTACTCGGTCTCCTGTGTGCCCTTGTGTAGTCAAGAATTGTCTTCACACCTTCTCATACCTGTACAACTGCATGAGTAGCACAACCTTACTCCCCAACCTATACATATGCCTATGAAGGAGAATGTATGATCAGTACCAATTTTGCAGGATTTGTAAACTGAGAGTATGGACGGTGTGTTCGTACCCACGGAGCACTGGAAAACATGTTCAACATCGATTTGAACCCACGATCCTGGATCCCAAATGAATGAAAGATATTGAAAGTTCTAATGTTTAACAAACTGAGCTATTTTGTCGCAATTCAATCAGAATCTCTCGTGATTCTACGCTTGAAGCACTGTGGGATCACCTACTTGTGTGTAGCCGACACAATTGCGACGTAAGTAATTAAAGCAAGGAAACAAAACTTAATGGTTCGGTCTCATCGCTGTAATGTTATCATTGTCAATCAAAATGAGAACACAAACTCAGAATCTGGGATGTCAGAATCTGCACACGCAGTGGCATTCCTCGTCCATGTCACTGCTTTGTTTGTGTGAACTACACATTGTTGTGTACAATGTCATGTTCTGTAATTCAATTTGTTTTATATACAATTTTGTACTCATGGAAAGTATTTGCGAAATTGAATCTCACTGAGTAGGCACTTAAAATCTCAACATTTCATTTCATTACTTGCTCAGATGTGTTTCCACTACAAAAGATCATGCACCTGTGGGACACGCTGTTGCTAGGCAACTCATCCTTCCCCCTCTTCATCGGCGTCTCTATCCTTCACCAGCTACATGATCGCCTTCTTTCTTATGGGTTCAACGAGTGCATTCTTCTCTTCTCTGACATGCCGGGTAAGATTTTGTATAGTGGACAAGTGTACATAATTTTTATTATACTTTACACCAATAAAATACTGTATATCCTAGCATTTTTGCCTAGTGTTAATTTTTTTCCTGTGTCACCGATCACATTTTCTTCTCAAATTAGCGTTATTAGCCATATTATATTACGTTTCGGCGGGACAAAAATTGCAAAATAGAATGACAGCGAAAATAATATTCACACCAATACAATTTTCTGTTAACTCCTTGATTGCCGAAGATGTATATATACGTCATGAGAAGATGCAATTAAATATCCTGGCAGTCAAAGAGTTAATATCAATTTTTTGTCTGGTCCGAAGGAGTTGATATTAACAAGAATGAGAATGTACTATATTACTAAATTAGGTCATCTGTCATCCTCAGAAATTGACATAGAACGAGTCGTACAAGACGCCATCAAAGTATTCTGCTCGACGCCAAAAAGTGCAACGTATCGCCAGCACGCTCGTGTTGTAAAGGGAGATAACAGCCGCGAACCACGTGCGAATCTGTCCTACTACTCGCAAGATTACAACCAGCAACCCTCCTCGGATTTGGTTAGTGTATGGGTAGATAATTGCGCAGTCGAATATTTCGCGAATTGGATTCAGCTATTTTTTTATTTTGCGTCATGTCCTACCTTGCCTATAAATACCGTATGCATATGTACAAAAAATTACCTGTTTTAATTATTGGGTCCTGGCTTGCGAAATTCGCTCAATTAAATACCTCGCGAAATTTTCTACTCTTACGGTAGTGTCTCCATCCCAGTATCAGTCAATTTGGTGGCATTATATTTAGTGGGAGACCACATTATCTTTAGCCATTTACATTCGCTTGATCATTGATTGGTTAATTTCTTTATCAATTGATTGATTGATTAATCAATTTGTAGTGATTGATTGATTCATTTATTGATTAATAGATTCATTTGATTGATTTGACACAATCTTAATCGAAATTGATTAAAATAAAAATTAATTGTAATCGATTACATTTGAAAAACAACAAAGTAATCGTAATCTATTAAAAAGTAAATAATCGTAATTGTACTTACAAATCATTGTATTCGACCCTGTGTCTCGTTTATAACACTGGTATATGGATATCAGCTTTAAAGGCTGAATTAATAAAAATACAGTATGTGTATTTTTATGCATGTTTACTAGTTCAGCCCTGTCAGGTTGAACATAGTGCTTGATTGATTGATTTATATACTAAATGATGTGCACATTAAAACATGGTGGTTTCTCTACATTACTTTACTTTCTGTAATTTTCATCATTTCAGTCGATGGATCCAGTCCCGCTAGATGAGCTGAAATCAGAGAAATGTCCGCGTATTTCTGCCGAGGACCTGATAGAGTTGTGTGAGTTACGAGGGCCCGCGCAGTCACGCTCACCCACCAAGAAACTCACGTCAAGCAAACCCAAGCTGATCATTGTGGACGTGCGGTCTGCTGATGAGTATCCTTTCTGGAGGTCCCTTGTGTTTGCAAATATTACACAGATTTGATATCATTGCCATTCTTCAAATATAATATGAGAGTGATTTATATAAATTTATGATAACGCAAGTAAGATAATATTTACTGGCTTATCATCTTGTGATGAATGTGTGCTAAGAGGAAATGACATCCTAGCGTGGCGTGTGCAAACACGACTCATTTCAAGAGAGTGCAGCCAGTGGCTAACACTTCAACCTACGAGTATGTCCAACACATATCCATGTATAGGGGATTAGTGACCAAAAGTTAGATGATATCATGGTGGGGAAATCATAGAATCCTGATAAAACCACCGGATGTGGCAGGATATTTCCATCTTACATGACTCAGCGGGAAGTAGCCAGCAGAATTTCTTCAAAAACTACCCAGTCACCATATTGCCATTTTAGTGATTGAACTAGTGAAGGCAAGCAGGGGTAAGTTCCTTGCACAATTTTTTCCCACAAGTTTTTGCTGCGACCCAGGCTTGAAGCCAGGACCCCCAGACCTCAAGGCAAGCACTCTGCCACTGAGCTACTGCCCCCTACGAAAGAAATAGAAGTTGAGCAACCATAAAATGTGATAGCCTAATTGGCATACTGACGCTGCAATTACTGTTTCCCTAAATTCATGTACTGATGAAATCTATAAATAATCTTGTCCTTAAAATAATATAATTCCTAAGAGGTATAGTAGGCCCTATGTAAATAACACTCCTTATTTTCATGCTTTCAAGTACCATTTCCAACCTTGACCACCTAAGATACAAACGCGGCACCGTTCCCGGTAGCATCAACATCCCATTCCACACGGCCTTCAACTCTGAGGGCAGTCTAATCACCACACCCGCCGTCAACACACTTAACGCACACAGACCACAGGTCAAGGTCATTGTGGGTAACCGCGGCAAGAGTGCTTCAAATGTGAGTTGTGTGATGCAGTATTTACTTTTTATTCCATCTAGGTGGGCATACTGACTGGTGCAGTGTAATCACCACAACAGCCACTCAAAACACTCAATTCGTGACATATCGAACAACCACTACAGGCACTGCTGTGAGTGTAAGTTAGCGATACGTTACTTTCTGTTCCATCTAAGGATTTATATCCTGCAAATTCACATAATTATATCAAAACGTTTTATGTACAGAATATGATGTCTCAAATGCAGGTGGGAAGTCAAGGAAAAATCTCTGTAGGATTTGAACTTGGGACATCTCGTACGGGATAGTAGCACCCTAATTTGCAGTATTTCGCAATATATTGAATATAACCATTCTAACATAAATCATATTACTATACTATATGCAAGTATGCATCGTGATGAACCAGGGCCGCCCGCACATAGACGCATTTGACGCATGTGCATCAATCTTTTTGGCGTCCTGAGGGTCCCCTCTGATGTTCTGATGGGCCCCTCTGATGTTCTGATGGGGGCCCTCAGGTCTAAAGGACCACGTTGACACTAATTGATTGTCGATAATGCTGAATTTCGAGAAAAAAGTAAAATTTCAACAGTATTAGGAATTTATCGTGGAGAATCACGAATATTGGAGAGCTCAAATTGTTGTCCAAATACCCCCAAATCGTTTCAGAGCCGCTAGAAAGTAAAAATTTTCTGGGGGAGACCACCCAGACCTCCCTTGGGGTCTCGCTCGCTCCGCTCACTCGGCGCTCCACGGATAATGTGCGTCAACTATTTCGAGGCCTGGGGGTGGCCCTGTGATGAACAATATACATTTCTGTCTTAAATTTATATTCTGCGGCATGTGTGGCCATCAGAGACTACCTTTGTCAGTGACCATATTGCAAGTACTAAAAGAGTAGCTATCAGTCAGTCCAGTCTCATTGAATTGGCTACTACCAATTTGAGAGTAAAATTTGTACATACAGAGTATATATTCATTATGAATATATTATATGTTTCAGTTTGCATCTGAGCTTCTGACCCTGGGCTACAACAAAGTGTGTGTCCTTCACAAAGGCATTGATGTCCTCCGTCCATCTGGTCTGCTTTCCATTCCCCCTGCTGATATATAGCACGGTGGGAGTCCTTCAACAATGACGACAAAGCACTGATGTCTGTTACCATTGTTTTCCACACATGCAACTGATGTATAGCGGAGAATGTACTAATAGACTGACAATCAAGCTATGGTCTGTCCTTTATAAAGTTATCTATGACACTCTGATTCATGTATGTGTAGGCCTATATTGTTCCATCAGAATAACCAATAGCGCAGCATCTTTATTGTCTAAGGCCGCCTGGTATACTCAAATATATAGAACAACTTTGTTTAATATTTGTATTATGTACATTTACAAGTAGTTCACACCAAACACCATGTAGGCCTACTATTAGGATGCCAGTATACTTAATTAATTATGAAATGACATTGTGAATTTGGTTTTTTGGTGTTATTCCATAGTGTCATTCCATAGTTAACATACTGTACATCTCCATAGCGAATAATATTGTGGACATTTTTTTGTCAACTTAAATCAACGATTTTTGTTTACTATTGCAAATAACGAATATCCTAACGAACACAATAGTAATTTGGTGCAATCTTAGCTTAGTCTATGTACTGTAGATGTTTAAATTATATTCACTATTATTGTAGTCATATATAATATATATATGATATGCAAATAAAATGTTTATTCATTCATAATTGTAATAATATATTCCATAATAATATAATTTGATTTTGCTTTATTGTACTGTAGTATGTACTAGCTTACTGTTTTGTGATTGGAACTGTTGGAACCACGTGCCGTGCCAAAAAATATTTTGTCCGTGTCGTGCCAACATTTTTTTTCCGTGCCGTGCTAACATTTTTTTTGGCCCGTGCCACAAATTTTATTGGCCCATGCCATGCCACAAATATTTTGTTCGTCCATGCCGTGCCAAAAATGGAATAAACGTTTTGACCGCCAAAATACTTCACATGACCATTTTTCGTCCTGCACTGGTTTTTTTTCTGAAAATGTTATTTTAAATTATTTTAAAGTTTGCACACTTTTTCAAGTCTGTTTTAAAGCATTCTTGTTTACAATATCGACCGTTCTTTTTCATCATCGATCGTAGCATATTTACGTCATCGACACAACTGAAACCTGAAATGTTTAAAAGCGGATGTGGAATTAAATCGAAACCGAAACTACAAACACGACTGCGAGAAAAAAGGAAAAAATCACAGAAAAAACTAAAAAGAATCAATCGACTTGTTTTAACTTCAAGATTCAAGTATTTGTGAGTTGTATGTACAAATAAGTCATATCTACATATACTGATTATAGCTGTCAATATGCATACTTGCAACTACACCGTCGTGCCTCGGGACCAGACAACATTCACCCCAGAGTACTTAAAGTAGGCACATCATTTACTCGTCCCAATTCCGCCATTACATGTCAATCTCCCGGAATTGACACATCTGAGCGAGATGAAAAATCAAATATGGCGGCCAAAAAATCGCCGTGTTTCGATGAAAAAATCGATGTGTTTCAGTGAGTGACTTTTACTCACTTTTTTATTGTTCTACTACGTTATAATTACACAACAAATAATAAAAAATCACTTACCCAAATTTATCCTAGGGATTTTCGCGCTTTCCTCGAGTTCACGGGGTGGTCTGGGTGGATACAGGCGAATTTCGATTTGGAATGTAAGCTGACACTGTCTAGCCCATATAATACAAGATACTATTTTCATGATTTTGTCATGACATGTGGTGCTCACTCACTTTTGCTATGACATCTATGATAAGCTTACGGTGTCTGTGAAAGTGCTGGATTGTCGGTGCCGGTGTTGTGTTTCTAACCGAGCAGTTTCCTTTGCCGTCTTCGTGAATCGACCCCACTTCGAAGTTCCAGGGAATTAGCTACTATAATAATATGCTGCGTTATGTAATCTACTTTAACGTGCGAGAATACTCTTAAGAGGATTGCACGATACCGGCATTTAGATTAAGATGTATGTACACACTAATGAGTAATTAATGACTACACACCTCAAGGCTCAAGCACAAATAAATAAAAAATGAGATGTGTTGTCTGTGCAGGTGGAAGCATCACTGACCCACGACGAGGGAAATGAGGACCTCATCAAGCTCAGGGATGACTTACAGGTGAGATTTATACACTCGGCAGCATGTAAGTGTTTCTCATTTATTACTGTCCCCGTATGGCGTACATTATTTGACTGTATAAATAATATATTATGATTAAATCATATTCATAAATTATATATTATTATATGTGTATACCATCTTTCAATAAGAAAGGAAAGCATTGTTTCAATGCATGTACTAGATAAATCTCCAATAAATGTAGCCTTTAGAATTTTACGTTCATAAATGTGACAAATTACATAAATTAGTCTAGATATAAAATAATGTGCTGGTCTACAGGTTTTTTTTCACTATGAAGTACCGTATAAAATATGCGGAGGTGACTAATCAATTATGGCACAGTTTATAGAATTTATAATTAAATCAGCAACGCCATGACTCATGATCATGTATGTGCTATAGCCTATATCATGTTTTGTTCATTATTGATTTACATTTAATGTATCTAATTATCATTTTTCAATTCAATTTTGATTCTGAAATTGTTCGTAACTTCATATTCGATGTATCTGCAAGTCGTCTTGAACAACTAAACAACAGTGGAAGTGGGAACTCAGGCTACTGCTCAATTTTAATTCTTGGATGAAAATCGACTAAGTTGAACTGGTAATAGCTTCATAGCAGAACCATGATCAGAGTATATCTATTCCACCTACCAAAGCAACCCTAATTTATGTGATGAGGTGTAGCCAGTAGCTTACCCTAGCTTACGTACTGATTTGATGTGGTATAGTGTTATTCACACAGAGAGTATACTGTACTACAGTACCCCGTTGCCATGACGATGAGCCTAGCCGGGCTGAGTGGTATGTATTCTGAATCTCGTCAACCGTAATGTATACCTTGTATTATTTTTATTACTTTACAATAAAATTATATGTATTTGATATCGCTTGATGATGTTTGTAGTCTACTGCATTCAATTTCAACCCATTCATGATCAATAGATTAAATACAGTATGAATGTACATTTTTGCTTTCCAAGTTTCCATAATTTAAAATCGTAAACTTAGTTCATTCCCTCATATGGATTTGACGCCTCCTAATAGTTTCATGATGACACCTTCTTTACGTTATAAAAAGTGTCATGATCGGGAACTGTAAAACACACATTGGGAAGATTTCAAGAGAACATCATCTGCAGAGCTACTGAGCTACCATGTTTTTATTTACATCAATTTGGTTACTCATTACTGAATGTGCATTCATTGTGCAAATTTTTTATCCTGTGGTTTTCTCCGGGTTTAGTACATCGTTTCATCACACATACATTCCAACTAAACTGTGTAACTGTGCGCTGGAATTGTTGCTGTATGCTGCACCAGTACTACAGACCCACACTGTGTGTCGTCATTAATATGAATTCAGAATTCAACGAAAGCGGTCATCTTTAGCCTTATCTCAGTCACATTGTTTTGCGATTCTTTCTTTGCGATACTCGGATCAATGTATCAACAATGTTTAATATATAATTTGATTTGCCATGTATGACATGTATTTCATGTATCTCCTGATATCTGTAAAAAAAGAAATGTTTGGTATAAATACTGTTTACTTTACTGTATAGATTATAGCTCATAGTAGTACTAGTATATTAAATTCTCTCTAAATTCAACACCATCAACTGTTAACTTTTTTTCTTCCCAGCATTACTCTACTGTATAAATCATAATTACCACACTTGTAAAGAGTTAACAGTTGTCATGTTTTGGGGATCACAATTTTGATTACTTCATTTTCATCTAGGAGTCCTGGACTTTTATAATGCTGGATTCCACTATCACATTTCAAATTTGAAATAAACAATTTTCTATCTAGCCTCTGGTAGAGTGCCAAAAATACAGAAATTCATTCAAATGTCGATTTCTTTTGAAATACAAATAAATTTCCTCGAATTTTTTTCATTAATAGTTCATATAAATTTCATTCAATCAAATTGAAAATATTTCAAATTCAAAAACTCAAGAATTGTTAGTTTAATGTTATTCGTTGAAATTAGAGAGAATAACGTTCCCCAATGTCCACATGTCCCCTACTTCCGCCATATTTCCATATTCTAAAATGACCTTGACCTTTCAGGAGGTGATTGACCTTACCGTCGAGTTGATCAACCAGCAGAAGGAAAAGGTCGAGGTCGCGCAAGATGGGGCGGCGGGGACATCGGCGGATGCGGCACCGGCGAAAAGTGTTATAGAACATGATTGGAGTGTGGGCGATATGTGTATGGCTGTGTGGTCTCTCGATTCTCAGTTAGTACTGTACATAACTAAAATGTTGCTTTCATTAACCAGACAATAATTCTATTTGTGTTGTTATAGTTAATAAACTTGTTCTATGTTACACTACCGTATTCTATGTTACACTACCAATTTATTTTAGAAAAAAATTAAGTCTCTTTAAAAACATCACTTTGTCGTTTCAATGTCCATTGGCCGCCATTGTCAAAAGTCTAAGGACATCGTCACAGCATAGTGATCTTCCCACCATAGTGGTTTGGCGAGAATTACACTCTGCAAGTTGAAATGCCTCCCTGTCTCAATTCACTTTTCTCCACATCACTCCGTGTACGTGTTATGCATAGCAGAATGTCAAATACGATGTAATAATCCAAAGGAAAGTTTATTTGTTTGCTTTTAATCCCCGTCAAAACCAAGCAAACATGGTGAAGTCTAAATCAAGGAAATCCCGAATGTACATCTCACAGGTATTCCCTCATGAAATTTCCCAAAAGGAGATTTCCTTTTCATCCGTTTCTCGGCTATTCGGAGCTTTCCCGAGATTAACGGCACGTTCAGTTTCAAACTTTTGACAAAATGTTTGTTCGCATTAACAATTTAACAGCACATCTAAACTGTGTACATGGTCAATTTTATGGGAACAATGTTGGTACACTATTGCGCTAATGTTCCAGCGTTGCTTTTTGCCATATATCTTTTTCAAATATTTTCATACAAGAAAAATAAAAAATTAATGTAAGATTGCTCTTGTAAATCGCTTGCTGTCTCCGTGTATCAGAGCCTACAGCAAACTGTGTCGTTTTGGCACACACGCTTGGCAGTACTAATAAAAGGTACACATCACTGATCATCATTCTGTACAGTATCATCACTATCATCTGTACAGTAAATTTTGTAGCGCACATCACTGCTGGACACGAGGGCTTTCCGAGGAGCGGCTATTGGCAGTGATCATACCATGACACTATGCCGA
>WNLI01165549.1:0-14554 GCA_025802215.1 Wirenia argentea | reverse complement strand
CGGTCGTCACAGGCACAAGAGATGAGGCGGTGTCCTCATCTCATCGACAGCCGCAGACACACGGTTGGTGAACGCAGGGCTCCACGATGCATCGTATGTCGGGAGGGAGTTTGTTCCACAGACGAATGACTCGCGGGTATATTTGCTTCATCTTTGATTCCCTTGTAAAATAAAATCAATCTACTTTGTTTACGTCGTTCGGCTAGGGGTGTAAGTTGTAATTTATTTAGTATTTTAGTCATTGATCCTGGTTCATACGTGTAGTCGCCCGATATGAATCTTGCAGCTCTTTTCTGCACGCCTTCTAGATGGTTGATCATGGTGGCCGTATGTGGGTCCCAGATGGAGCTCGCATATTCCAAAACTGGTCTAACAAGTCCTTTATAAGCTTGCATTTTTACGTTCTGAATTCTGATCGCATTTAGACAGGTTTCTTCTAAGTAATAATGTAAGACAATATCATGAATTGAATTGTAGCTAAAGAGAGTAAAAATAATAAATAACAATGGACATCATCCAGCGTGTAGCTCGGTTTGTTAAGCTGTTCAAAATGTGTCTGAACAAGCCCCGGTCTCCCCTAGATCTATACTACAACATACAGCTCAACAGCTCAAAAGGAGAGTAGATAAAAATGGGAACTCTCTGAAACTGGATGACAAAACACAGTCAGACAGTATATTATTTTAACTTTGTGCTGTTACTTTTGAAGAGTTTTCTATGCATGATCATGATTATAAATTAACTATAAGATGTCATAATTTAGATAAATCTAGTAGCCTTACACAGTCATCATTTTAATTAATAATTCTGATAGACCATTTTTTTTTGCAGACGACATAACTTTTGCGCCACTTTGCAGACGACGGTTTGCACTTTGCAGGCAACTTGTCGTGTGTAAACAACGGATCAATATCCAGCTCTATAATAGAGCTGTAATGTGTCCAGATTCCAGGGAGATGATTTATGATTAGCCTACCAGTTTTCTACTACTACTGTATTATACAGTCTAGCCTGCAAACTTTAGTCTTGCAAAGAAGTGTTTTCAAAAAAGCGAAACAAGGCTAAATTGGACATATCAGTTACTAACTTACTGACTTACTGCTAAACCGAAAAAGTTTAATGATTAAAACTTGAGCAAATGAACCAAAATGTCTATTTTATTTTGAAATTGAACTTGGTAGGCCCATGACCAAATTAATACAAATTGTACTACTATTATAGTTGAATACTTAATTAATGAATTCATTATGTAATTATTCAATCGATTAATTAATCTTGATTATAATCGTGATTAATCAACTGATTTTGATTGATCTTGATTGATCAATTAATTTCTCTGACTGATCAGTCGAATGTGTCCGGTTGATCGGTTGAACAAATACTTGATTAATTGATTAATTGATTGATTAATTGATTGATTGTATGATCGATAGATTAATGTATCCTAGAACGATAGAATAAGATGGATAGACCGATTGATACATCAATGGATTAATACGTGATAGGGCGATAGAGCGATAGAGCCATATATCGATTGATCAATTGATTCTAATTATGATTTATTATTATTAAATATAATATTTTATTTGACATACTAGTACTAGTAGTTTATTAATAGTACTTTATAATTATTTTTGAGATATCCGATATCACTATAGATTATTGTTACAGTTCTACATTTTTGGAAAAAATGACAGATGAAACGTAACCACAAAATCATGAACAATATAACAAAATGGCGATCAACTTTACAGGAACTGCTTTTGCTTCCTTGTTTTTTGATCATGCTGACTGTCCAGGGGATCAGGTTAGTAACTAAATCATGGGATTATTTACAGTATGTCAGCTTAAATGGCTAAAAATATATGTTAACCAATACCGTAACAATCATCATGATCAAATATAAGAGAAGAGAAATAGCCTAAGTTAAAGTTGTGGGCTCAGAGTCAGAGTCATAGACTTAGTGACTCACTTAGTCATAGTCATGATAGTGACAGTCATAGTCATAGTGAGTCATCATACGCCGATCTACTAGTTCAAGTTCAATGATATACACGACTGCGCCATTAGGAATTATGTCACGGACTACTACTAGTGATCACTCATTCACCTTTGAGTTGCTGCCTTGCAAGCAAAGACAATAATTATTCAGTCTGGGGTTTTGACTGCTGTAGTGTGACAGTGTTGTGGGTTCTGTCAATGTCATCTTCAAATTATCATCTTTGTGACAGGATAATATCGATGAGTGTCACCGATGGGTGACACGTAAATATCATATGTACATGTTACAGAAGAAATGAATCCAGGATGGTATTTACAAACATTGATAACATAACAAAAGACACCTCCACAAGCTCTCTATTGTTGCCTCCACAGTCCACAAGCTGAGTACGCGCATATTCATTTGCATATCATAAATTGGCCTATAACGTAATAACGATGGTACTTTATATGTACACACTTACAGTATTAATCGTAATTGCCATTGCTTGTTTCAGATTGGGCTGTTACTGGGCCATATACGGCGCCATGTTAAAAGCGCGATCAGTGACTCACAGATTAACTACACTCAGATTGAGCTATCTACTGGTTCGTAAACTTTGTATACAGTTTATCATTGTGACTGTCAACTTGTTTCAAGTACATTATAAATTTGTACGTAAATATAATCTAGAATGTGCATTTTTGTTGTCGCCGACTCATGGGAAGACCAATTAGACCATCCCTCTGATCGTAGCAGACATGCGTTCTTCAACTTCTACCGTCGTTGACAAAAATACGTCGACAAAGACTCGACATATTGGCCGCTACCACTGAATAAGGTGGCAATGCTAGCTGGGGCCCTTGCTCGAGACGTTACACCACGACGCAAGTCAAGTACATCAAGTGACACTAGTCAGTCAATCTACATTCTACAATCATGGATTAATCGTCATCGCCATAATGTCTCTAATACTCTCCATTTTCCCGAATATCGACCTGAATATTACTTGTATTATTTGATTTTTTAAAAAGTTTTCCATAATATAATCTTATTTTTCAGTTTTTTCTGAATAGAGCGCATTTTCATGATTTTTTAATTTTAATCGACCATCTAAGCTGTGATAAGTGAGTTCTGTTCTAACATGGCATGATTTCAAATCCCTTATTTGAAGTTATTTCGTAGAATAATAATTTAATCATTGTTTTAATTTTATATTTTCTTATTCGTTATCAGTCTATAAACGTGTATTATTACATATTATACAACAATGACAATACTTTGTGCAGACATCCTGAGCCATGTGCCGGTTCATGGGCCGGAGAGACTGTTTGACAGATCCGGTGCCGTTTCCATTGAAACTATGCAACATCTCACCCAAGGAAACAATGCCGTAAGTTATCACGAAAATTATAGTTACACTTACAAGTTATTTTTAACGATGTCCACGCTCCAAGTCATGAACCAGCATGAGGGCCGAAGGGGGCTCTCAACTCTGAAGTTTGGAGCAGCATAATTCCCGTCAAATCATTTCTAAGTAGTACTTGAATCCCTTTGTCAAGAATATCTGGCATTGTGATGTGATCAGCAACTTGATGGCTATATATCGTCAATATTTCGCATAAGATGTTAAACCCAGGTGCCATGTTCTCAACCTTTTCTTGACTCCTTGTAGAACTCTCCATGAGGCCTCTAAAAGATATTGTATGGCATAGAACTGGAGGTTAGAAAAGTATCTTGGCCTTGTTTTCATATTGATACGTCATAAACATATAGGAATAGGCCTATAGCATATGAAAGAGTTAATATTGATTTATGTTCTTGATTTGTTCACTGAATAAAATGTTGAATGACACTAGTTGAATGAAGTTTCAGTCAATCAATGCAACATTTGAGCATATAACCTTATTTCCAACTCTGCTCTCTGCTCAAATGTTAGTAATTTATATTAGGGGCACTAAAGCCAAATAGTGTCTTTTGAGGGATGATAGGGATGGTATTGAAGGTCAGATTAAGCCTACATGCTAAGATAGTATCTTACCCCTACCCCTAGTATGTAGTAGGACTACCTCTGGTTAAGGAGAGCATCTCCCGCTAAGAAGAGCATCTTAGGGTGAGATGCTCTCCTTTAACCAGAGGTAGTCCAACTACATAAGTAGGGGTAGGGGACTAGGGGTAAGATACTGTCTTAGCATGTAGGCTTAATTTGACCTTCAAAAGACCCTCAAAAGACACTATTTGCCTTTAGTGCCCCTTTAAGAAATCATATTTTCCCAGCTTTCTGTGGTCGGATGGTACCAGAAGCGGTCCAACACGACTCTCCACCCATCCATGCGCGACCGCTCACGTCACAAAAACCTCCTGAAATCCCTCGATCACGTCACTCAACCAGAAACATTCGTGTTTTGCATCTGCACCGATAGCGCCAGTCCCAACCAGTCAACGTTAGACCTGGAGCACGCCGTCTATACTTCCAGCAATGGGTATGTATACTGTATAGTACACTAGGATTTTACAATCTTACATCAGTATATTTTATTATTTTCCATTGTAACATCAAAATTACTGTTAGATATATACGTGTAATATCTTAATTTCTCAAGCGATCATACATTCTTTTATATAGGCCTAGTTGGAATGAGAAATATTTTTTCTTTCTTGCTGTGTGTGAAATTCCAACACTTTGTAAAAAAAGACAAAAAATGCCATTACAATTTAGTTATCCTACATCTTACCTTCGACTGACAATACCAGACTAAACTGGATAAAGGATGATGTCTACTAACCTTGATATTTTTTTGTTCTTTCACGCAGGTCATTTAAAGCCATGTCCATATCCATCATCAATCTAGGAGAGACAATACACACAGACTACAAACTTATGCCAAGTCCCGTGTCTCTGGCGCCACACACCCATTCTTTTAGGTTTGTATTGCTGATTTTATAGGTCATTAATTAAGTCATTAGTTATATATGTCATTTAAAGCTGGGTCAAGAAAGGGATCAATAGTTCGTTAGAAGCCCTGCTCACGTCTACCCTCGCACGGTCATGATGTAAGACCGACATTTGACGGATCGTGAGGTCCTAAAATGCGGCATATAAATGTCACACTTTACTTTACTTTTACTTTAGTATAACGATTGACCATGCAGAGCAGAGTACTGTTTAATGGGTAGGCCTACCCTACCTAAATTTTGCAATTTGCAGTGCTACTGACTGTGATGAAATTGATGACGCAATTTCAATTTCAAATTAAAATTCTGCAACAGTTACTCTGTCAACTCAAACTTCACCAGTTTACTACGAGTTTACGGTTACTAAAAGTAATGACTAAAATAACGCTCTCACTGATAATGGCAGTTACCTGTTGGTGATATATCCGAGGATAATTTCTATTTCCGCAATCCCAAAGGCAAAAGTTGACATTTCACGAGATGCAAACATTTGCGTTGCCATGGCGTCGCTGAAATACGGAGACCTCTGGGGGCCTGCTACACCTAACCTATGAACGCATCGTTATAGCTTGATTCTAGTAGATTAATCAAGCATTATGTAGCATTTATTGACATTGCTTTTACAAGAAAATTACAAAAACACAATTTTGTAGAAAAATCTAGGAGGGAAAATCAAGAGCTGTCAAAAGTCAGCAACAGCGTTACCGACATGAAAGGACAAACATACGCCACACAATAGAAATCATAATCCTGCAACGAATTGTTCCATTGTGTGTATAATTGGCATTATTTAGCATGCAATTGTTCAGTTAAATATATAATTATGCATCAACGTGAGTAACCTATAATGCTATTTTCATATTTGTAAAGAAATTATTAATTGCGAAAAAAAATCGCGTATGAATGCGTGACATTGGTAATTTGGTTGTGCAGCAACGGGAAGGAAGCGACACCAAAAATACCTAACTCACTCGGCTCACCTGAGCAGTGAGACTCACTCGAAAATTCGGACAACACGAAAAGTAACAAGACAGTGGAAACACACAGAAAGTTCAGAAAATCTTTATGGGGTCAAATCACGAGTAAAAACTGTTCATGAATCAAAATTTTCACGGCGAAAAATTCATGTGGAAAACAAGTTGCATGAAATAATTACTGAACAAATTGTCATGAAAAATGTTCACAAAAAAAAATGTTCATGAAAAAATGTCCATGAAAAAATGTTCATGAAAAAATGTTCATGAAAAAATGTACACGAAAAAATGTATAATGAACATACAAAAATGTTCAGGAAAAAATTTACAGGAAAACAATTTTCTGAAAAAAAATTCACAATAACAATTATTTTCAGGTAAAAAACAGGAAAAAAGTATCCGGGAAAATATTTTACAGGAAAAAAGAATATTCATGAAAAAAAGTTTATAAAAAAATTACCGAAAAATTTTCATGAAAAGAAAAATGTTAATGAACAAAATTTTCTTTCATGAACAAAATTTTCTTTCAAAAAATGTTCATGAAAAAATATTCCTGAAAAAAATGTTTTTCATGAACAAATTTTTTCCTGAAAAAATATTATGAAAAAAATTATTATGAAAAAATTATTATGAAAAAAATTGTCATGACAAAAATCAATTATCATCATGAATAAAAATTTTCAAGAACAAAATTTTCATGAAAACAATTTTCGCGTCTTAAAATTTGTAGTCAACATTTTGTTTGAAAATATCTGGTAAAATTTTAATGTTTATGGGAAAATTTTCATAAAAAAAAAACAAATTTTCATAGATACCAAATTTTGCACGGATCAAATTTTTATAATACGATTAAAATGTTCAAAGTTTTCAAGTGGTCAAAATTTTCATGAGCAAATGAATTTGTAAAAATTTTAACTGTAAACATTTTCTGGGAATTTCTGGGGTTAAAATTTTCGCGGTCCATAATTCAAAATTTTTATGGGTCAAGAAACAAGAAAATTTTCATGACTGTGTTAAAATTTTCAAAATATTGGGATCAAGTTTTCAAAGATAGATAGGGTTCTAGAATAACATTTTTTTTGGTGATTAGATGGAAATTATCTGAAAACATTTTTATTTACTTTTTATCATTAGCCTAATGAGTAATTCAAGTGACTTTCAGAATCAGTTTTGGCTAAGCTATATCAGGTTGTACCAATGTAGGCTACTGATGACATGATATTTGCAATTGCAAACACAAAAAAAAACTAAAGTTGTTTGTTATTTAATTTATTAATAAAATCACAAGTGTATAATATATGAACACAACGCCTCAGACGACACAACATGCAGTAATAGAGCTACAAAATACATACATATAATAATTTTCATCATAATTGCACCACAGTAATGAATACAGTAATTATACATAGACAATGCACAACAATGAAATAACTATCTATACTTTATACTTTATAATATTATAATAATTAATAAGTGACTATACTAGCTATAAGCTATGCACCAGTCACAATAAGAAACACAAATATAATTTTTTGCATTATAAAGTTGCTATCCACTTTAGCCTACATAGAGGTACTGTTTTCACGGTTGGTCAAGTAAGGGCCAGAAAAATGGGCTCAGATCATGTGAGTCGATGCGAGCTGGCACTGGTCCATGTTTGTGTGGATTGTAAACGCTCAAGCGCTCGTGTGCCAAGCTGAAATGAGCCACATATAGCAAAACAAAAAGTACGACGTTGTACTCGACTGCTGAAAGTGATGGTGTTTCTTTTTGTGTACGATACACCTCTATAAAGCTCATCTTGGGCTCCATGACACCAATGAGCCTTAGGGAATCAGCCTTATACATATGTTATACATGGCTAGTACATATGTTAGGTAGCCTTAATGTATACCACTATAATAAATTTTCAATAAAAAATAATAGAGAGAATTAATATACAGTAATAGAATACATTATACATTCATTCTTTGGAAGCCACATATCCCCATGACAAATGAGCCTTATAAGCAATAGAGCTTTATAGTGAGGGGTGTTATAAAAGGGGGTGAAGTGTATCTACAAAATTGTACACTAAAATTAATGTCCACAATCTTTTGTGTTTAATAGTTGCAGTAAAAGATTTATAATAATCATTGTGACTTTTGTGTCCTAATAAATTTTCTCTTGTAAATGTTGTAACTTGTAACAATACCTTACTAATCTGATGATAACATTTGGAGACGAACAATGCTTACAAGTATTATATGACAATAATTTTATTATAGATAACAATCTCCGTCGTCAAGTTATCTACCATAGTATTATTGTATACTATTTGTAGACATTGTCCATCTTATCACAAATGGTATCATACTAATAATTCAAATTACATACAATCACCATCACATTACTTAGGTGGCATCTAGTGCATATGTACCAATGGCAAAATTTGATACAATATTGCAAAATTTGATACAATCTTGCGAAAATAATAGAGATTCTCATACAGTATATTCATTAGTATAGTTTGTCTTTTTTCACAATACATAATATAACTGTTGTCACTTGATCAAACTCATAAATAAAACCAATTTACACAGCGTACGGTAAAAGCTCTTGAAATTTGAACAAAATTAAACATTCATTTTAAGAATTACTTAGCTACTCCTATGAACAATGACTAGGTAATAATTGTGTGAATAGCAATGAAAAAATAATTGAAGAATTTCGTAAAGCGAATAATGGTGGGTATACGAACTACAAGAATGCAAAAAAATTAAGAGACTTTGCCGCACTCTCATAATATGTATGTCTGTACTTATATTAAACAGAATCAGTCAGCAATATATATTATAAACTTATAGTCTAGCAAACGTGTATGAATACAAATGTATAAAGTTATTCTATCTTCTAGGTACATTAATTACTGAAAATATAAATATTTTAACTGTAATTTACATTATATTAAAAAACAATGAAAATGAACACACAACATATCAATAATTATTCTCATGAACACAATAACATACCTAACCAATAGGATTATTCCTACATAACAAAGTCAATTATGTTTAGACAAACAATAAAAAATGTGAGTAAGAATCTGAAATAATTCACATTTCATAATTGAATCTTGCAGTCTAACCCTAATGAACTGTTTTACGAAGTAAAAAAGTAAAGTGCCAATTTTATATACCGCTCGTTAAATCAGATGTCACCAGCGATAGAGTTTCGCCATGCTATAGACCTCTGCATGTAATAGCTGCACGAGTAGCACTACCTTACTCCCCAACCCATATATTCACCATTGAAAGTGAATATATGCAATCAGAACCAATTTTACAAGCTTGGTAAACTGAGGCTAGGGAAACGTGCTCTCAGCCACAGAACACCGAGAAATCACTCAGAACAATTTCCAGATCCGATCGCACAGTCCGAGATTCGAACCCACGACCCTGGATATCAAATGAATGATAGTCCAACGCTTTAACCGACTGAGCTATTCCCGCCCAAACTATGATTATAATGAAAAAAAAAATACACAACAGATTTGATTAGCGCTGTTTCGATATCGATGTCACCGGATCCGGGATATTACAATATTATTATACCGATAATATCGATTGTGATGCAGATAAATTTTTTAACAGATACATTGATATTTGGTATAAACACAAGCTAATAAATGTTTACAACATTAAATTTTCGAGTTTACTCAGTGAGAATATTGAGTAAATCCTAGCAGTCAATATTTTGATCATTCATGGTCTGACTTGGCATCTGTGAGGTACGAATTAGTCACTTTTCACACGCACAAGCAGTCAGTTCAAGACATCCCAAATAATATGAGTACTAATATTCAATTTCTGAGAAATTACCGAAGATACATTTTGACTGTCTGATACCTTTAAAAATATAAATATATACATACAATACACAATGCAAGTTGATCAATACTCATAAGCACTGCAGCGCCAAGTAAAAGCATACCTAAGACTAGTTTGATATAATAGTACTATAAGTACAAGGTCATAAGCACATAATAAGCAAAATAAAATAAACAACAGAAAAGATAGTTTATGTATTGTAGTATAGTTAGACACTATAACCCTAAAATATTCCAGTCAAATTTATATTGTAAGCGCAAAAAGCAAACTAAAAATAAATTACATAAATAAAATCCTTGATTAATGGCTCTCTAGCATATTACTGATGATGATAAAAATGTGTGCATTTATATACCTCACTTTCAGAATCTGTCCATGATCCATGTTGCCTTGCAAGAATCTTGCAAATGCGGATGTATACTACAGTAAGTGTGTACTCTAGCACTAAAACATTCCAGTCAAGTCAACTAAAAACAAGAGTGGCCAAATTTTAAGAAATTAGCCATCTGAAAAAAGAAGTGTCAGAAATTGTAGAACGTATATTTGATGGCAAGACTCATAAAGTGAACATTAATTACCTAACTACGTACGTATTGCAACTAAATGTGACTAAATTGTAATTGTGTACAAAGCTTATATCATATGAATGCACCATACAATTTAAATAAAAATAATACAGCAATAAATTAAATAATATAACTGAACACAAACATAAATAACAAAATAAAAACATAATAATTATATATCTTGTATATAAAGTCTACATAAAGCGATAGTGATTACTATACATAATACCCTACACTATAACAAGTCCCGTCACAAAATGGGGCCAATATACCAATCTAATGCAAATAGATTTACATGGTTTGATTATATGAATAGACCTTTCTACCACGATCTGTTTGTTACGGGCATTTTCATTGGTCGAGGACTGTGGGACATGAGGCCACATACCACGGCAATCGCAGTATTAATATGTACCGTGATTTGCAGACTTGGACAATTTTCATGCTCTAAGTCGCTCCTCAATTTAACAAAAACAAATCGGCGCGGGCGGGGATCGAACTCGGGGCCTACCGGGCTGTAGACTGGGAGCGAAGCGCCCTCGTGAAACAGCGATAAATTTCCGTATGGATATCAGGCCATATACCACGGTAAGCTATGGTATAAGTACTAATCTAATCCAACAGATACATTTCTTTTGTTTAATAACATATGATGCATATACATACAACAAACCTCAACATCTGGTGTAATTTTCACACGTTTTTTGAGCGCCACCTCTTCTCCCTCTAGCGATTTCATCGTCAAAATAAACTGAGATTCCTCATCAAAAGACACGCTGTGGATGCCGGCGAACAGTTTCTTGAGATGTGATTGGATAACGCTGGGGTTCGTGGACTGGCCGAGGATTTCTAGGAGGTCGTCGTCGCCGATGAAGTAAAAACGGGGGAACAGCGACCGCTTCTCCTGTGGTGTGAGACAAGAATTATGTAAGTGTGATCTATGATATATTTATATTATATTGTACGGATCATTATCATTAAGATAATTAGACGCCGTAACCTGTTATTATGTAATATGTAGGCTTGCACATGTCAGTACTGTGGTGCCATATTGACATTTTTTGACACACGTTGGATTTAAAGTTTCATTTTTTGATGGTGTAGCCATTTTAGAGAGTCAGGTACGGTGAGACAGATTCTTCCACAGGAGGGAATAACATACAATCCTCGAGAATGTGGTGAGCTGTCTGGAAGGTGAAGTCAAAGTAAAGTCTCACATTTATATGCTGCATTTTCAGATCTTTCGATCTACCAAATGTCGGTCTTACATCATGACCATTCGAGGGTAAACATGAGCAAGGCATCAAACGTACTATGATCCCTTTACAATGTATAATTATAATAATTATATGCTTGGCATTACTTCCCGACCTATACGTAACCGACATTTATGTACGTCATGGACGATCAGTACCAATGTTACATGCTTGGTAAACTGAGGATAGGGAAATGTGCTCACACACCCAAAAGCACCGAGAAATCAATCGGAACAATTTTCAGATAAAACGCCGATGGCACAGTCCAAGATTCAAACCCACGACCATAGGTACCAAATGAATGGCAGCTGCACGCTTTAACCGACTGAGCTATCATGTCCCTTGGCAGTGATAGGGTTCAAATTTACATGTGAGTCTGGATGAATGCAAGATAATTTAATAGACAAACCTCTAGGAACTCATTGAGTGACTTCTGACAACGCTGTAGCTGGTCAAGCATCGTGGTGAGAAGGGCACGTAACCCTGGACGGCCCACAAGGGACAGCACTCTGTTGTCTCGACCCACATCCACCATTATTGACCTAAAACACAAAACAGACAACCCTGCTGAAAGTGGGAACAACGTCGAACGAAGATGAGACAATATATAAGTTCAGCAACATGGTGAGAAAGTCAAACTTTTCAAGAATACCGAATATTAACGGAACACAATGAACATTGAGAGACTATGGCATATGGTCTGCATTGTTGTGGGTACGGCACACAATACTGAAACTCACCTTTGTGACTAGTTCAATCAGAGATACATAGTCATGCTGTATTTAGTACAGGTGAATGGTATCCATTATTGGGAGGATATAATACATACTGTACTAATAATCGGACGTGGCCATTACACCATCAAAACGATGAAGATATTTTACACTACATATAACTGACTCGTGCTAGAACTTTGCACATTGTAAGCATTAAAAAGAAGATTACAAAGATTACCTGAAGTCATCATCAACCCGTTTGAAGCGCCCCTGCTCCTTGGGAAGTGCACCTCGCCCAAAGATCGGCTCCAGGTAGACCCACTTCCTCTGGATCTGGTTGAGGTTGTGGAGATATTCGTCGAGATCGGCCAGACGCTGCTCCCAGATTGATGCTTTGTCCTCGAAGATTTTGTAGTATGGGGAATCTTTGAGGGATTGGAGTAGACTTTGGTTGTCTCCAACCTGTAGATATTTTACATTTTTTTGGTATAATGGAACGACATCAAAATATGCAAATAATCCAGAAACATCTTTACTTGTCATTCTTCAATGAACTGAATCAGCAGGAGTGTCATACCTAAACTACTGCGCTTAATCCACTGAATCCAGGCATTATACAAGGATACTACATCTTGTGTACACTCTGAAGCCGATCTCAGTGAGTGGTTCAATGTAGAGGCTGCAGTTAGGCAGGGTTGTGTGGTGTCTACACTGAGGTTTAATATCCTTTTCGACTTTGTGATGATTCGAAGCGCGATTGATGAGAGCATGTCACTTAAGATACGCATCTGGTGAGCAAATATTTTTGTTGTGCGAATAGTTTAACTATTTTTCGTAATAAACGTCTGGAATATGTCGATATGACCTATCACTCATCTCGTCGTCCTTCAATGTAATACGTTGGCAGCTTAGGAGCTTGGCTACTGAGTGTACTATAGAGGGTCTTAGTGTTAGTGTTGCTAAAACGAAAGTTACGACTGCTTAGGGGTCTTACAGGCATACCAGTAAGTTCTTCTTGAGGGAGCCGAGTGGTTGAAGAGCTTTTGCTACTTGGGACACTGGATTATACCTAATGCATCCACTGAAAGTGATGTGCAGGTGTGTATGAATTGAGTTTCTCGGTCATATAGCTGATTGCACGGATCTATCATGAGGTGCAAGCAGATGCCTGGACACATCAAGTGTATGTTGTTTACTTCTGTTGTCATTCACATGCTTGTTTATTGAGAGAACACATGGCCAGATTCATACAGCGTCCAAGTTGGTTCAGAGAGCTCGACCGCTGGCTACGACACGTGTTACGGAAAAACATATACCTAAACACATCCTGCACTAGACACTGTGAGCTCTGGCTCTCATGGCTAGAGATACAAACTACAACCTAAAGAACAGATACCTGATTAACAAGTTCTTTCCAATCTTTTATCAGTTTCAGGTTATTCTTGCTGCTGTCCTCATAGTCGGTGAGAGCGAATATGGCAGCAGCACCCCAGAGGTCTAGCTCCCGTATGGCCTCACGAATGGTAACCTCACCCTGGGCTCTTTGGTTCAGCTCCTGTTTATAAGCGAATATTCCAAGATGTAAAGCAGATATCTACATACCACATATAGGTACATATAAATGCCCAAACATAGTTATTGAGTGTACACAGCCGCTGAACACCAGAGATCTAGCTCCCGTATGGCCTCCCGAATGGTCACGTCTCTCTGGGCTCTTTGGTTCAATTCCTGTACATATGCGGACACAACGGTGTAAACCAGATACACATAGACATACATATAAATGTTAAAATATAGACATCGAGTAAACACGTAAGGAAATTTTTTAAAAAGGCACCAAGGCCAGGTGACAAAGGGGTGTTTGTACGAACAGACGAAACCCCCCCCCCCCCCTAGCCACGGACTTGAGCTAAATCTATCAAGTACACGCATACAAGAATATAAAACTTTCACCTTTACACGTTCGCATTTCTGATGATTTCATCACTAGCATTTCGCTAGCGGCCAGGAGGTCACCAAATGTCATCCTCTCCCGCGTCATGGTGCGACGAGGCATGTGTAGCACTAACATTTCAAACTATCCTATACAACTTCCAGCGGTGTAAATTAGTTACTATACAAGACGATGAACAACTTTTACCTTTAAGGTAGCAAGTTAGACTTCAGACTACTTTAGCGAATATGGGATATATAAATAGACTTAGTGTGACTATAGAAAGGCCTTATATAGATAT